>VWZD01012782.1:42343-54086 GCA_013396695.1 Sakesphorus luctuosus | reverse complement strand
TAAATATTTTATATATATATTAGTAGCAAGGCAATGTGTATATGTATGTCTCAGTTATCCCTCTGTAGTTCCTCTGAGCTTCAGTGGAAACAGGGGCTTCTGGGATGTTATTCATTAGACTAATGTCCACACATCTATTGAATTAGTGCTCCATATGTACTCTTACAAAAAACTGGTCTGGCTTAGCTTTTATAATACAGGATTATAGCAAATTAGGTATTGGGTGAGACATTTGATGAACACAGTAAAGTATGATAGACTTTCAAAGGCTATATACATGCATAGGGTGTCCAGTATACATTATATGTTAACAATGAACCATTTTTAGATAAGATTTTGTCTTTCAGATAATATTTCAAATCTGCTCCTGAAATGTATGGGCGGTTTTTGTTGTTTTGTTTTGTTTTAGTTTGATTTGGTTTGGTTTGTTGTTTTTTTTTTTATTCTATATTCTTGATTGCAAGTATTTCAAAAGTTTGGAAATGACTGAATATTTTTCCCTATTCTTTCTTCCTCAATTCTTTCCTCCTGTTTACACATTGTAGCAGTCCTAAATCAAGAAATTTGCAAAGATGCCATCACACTTGGGAAATCTGTCTTAAAAACTTCAAAATAGCACATGTTCACCATTGAATCAGACTGATTCTGTATTTAGGTAAGAACAATCCCTCTGAGACATGGGCGGGCATGGGAATTTTTTCATTTTGGTGGAAATTTAATGCCTATAATCTTTCATATCCATCAGAATTTCTGTATTTTATTCAGTTGAGGTTGACAGATTAAAATTGCTTTAGGTACACTGATCCTGCTGACTAAAAATGGTCCAAAGACCAAACTACTTTCAAAGAGCAGTCTGATCCTCACCTTTCCCATCCCTTATTTGTTAGGCCATTCTCTGTTTAGGGATGCATTTGCTTCCCCAGGACAAAACCTGTGAATGGTTGAAAAGCCAGTTGCCATCAGCAAATCCCACAAAAGAGATTGGACTAAATTTCAGCAGTTTGGCTATCCCCACCTAAGTTATGATGAGTTCAGGAATCCTTAATATCACAAGTGCACTCATTGGCCTTTATGGCCAGATTTGTGATGAACTGTGTCCAATGTTATGGCAAGTTACAAGGGAAATTTTGTGGAATTTTATTGTATTGTATTTTTTTTTGTTTTATTTACTTTGCAGTAATTTGAATCTGAAAACATGGAAGATGCATGTGTTACCTGGGATATCATAAAGTTGCTGCACGTGATCTATTTTATTGTAACAATTTGCCTTGATAAAGAAGATGCATAAGGCAGCTACTTGCCTAGTCTGGGCACATGTTAGTGATTTCCTGTATATAGCAACTGGCATAGTCAAGAGGACCTCATAGGCACAGGAGCAGTTCATTCCAAAAAAGGCTCTGTTGGAAGATCACAGGCACCTTTGTGGGTGAAGCCATTCTTTACATGCAGAAGGGGAAGCCGCATCAACTCCATTTTTCAACCTGCTTCTGAGGATGAGTTACACACCCCCTCTCCATTGCTTCAGTAACATTTCACTTCTTGTCAGCTCAGGGATTGTAATTCTGAGTCTGGAGTTAATATTGTATCCCCAGCTTTGACTTTGAACACATCTGAGAGAAACGGCAGAGAAGTGAGAGTAGTCCACATTTGCAAAGTGCGCTATCTGGGCTAAGGAGGGGAGAAGGATGCATTCACTGAGAGTCTGCTGCACTCATGTGGTGAGACAGCTGCTGGTATTTAAGACAACTTGGGTATCTCTGCACAGTATTGTACTTTTCCAGGTAGACCTTCCATGTGCTCCTTCCAGCTTGCATTATCAAACAGCTTCTATGTAGGCTCTTCAGACAGTTTACAGAAACAACATCACAGGAAACAAAAAACCTAGCAAGCAGAGAGGGCTAACACTTCTCTGGTTTTGTTTGGTTGGTTAGTTTGGGTTTTTTCCTCACTTCTCCAAAAAGTCCAGGAGTTGAAGAATGACAGAGTAGAAGTTGTTGTAAGACCCCTCACTCCTGCTTATGGTATGTCTCTCATTTTCACACCAGCAAAAGGAGCCTTCTCTTGGCATCACAGATGTATTTCCTTATCCTTTTGACTCTATTTATCTTTTGATTATTGTGGATGTCCCCTTGCAGCTACTCAGAAGCAGACATCAAATGAACTTTGGAAACAGTGAACTGTGTTAACTTCCATTCAGGTCTCTGTTCAATACTCTGGTGACTGCTGGGAAGGGTGCTTTGTCCTTACTGACTGGTTTGCATTTGAACTAACAGCTTAGAGATGAAATATCATTCCCCTGAGCTATCCTTTGGTGCCTTGCATTTTTAGCTGACACAGTTTTGTCCACCAATTTGGCTGGTCATATTTTTATTTTCGCAGGAAAAATACATATCCTAGTGCTGAAAGTTGCCTTCTTTCTTGCTAGCTAGAAATTCCTGATTTAATTTTCCTCCTCTAATTAATTTTCCTCAACAATCCCCACCCCTTTTAGCTGTCTAGTCATAGTATTCCCTAAGTTAACATTAATTTACATGGCTTATCCAAATGTACTTCATATTTTAAATAGATTAGGACTCTATTCCTTTGAAGTAGGCATAATATTTGACAGGAAGCTTTCTCTTCTCCCCCCCACCCCCCTCCCCAAATGAATGCAATACCCTTAGAAAGAGCTAGATGCTCCGGCACAGTCTAGGGGGAAAGAGGAAGACATCTGTGTGTATATATAGGTACAGTTACAGATTTGCATATGTTTGCATGTGTACTTCTGTATACAGCCATTCTGAAAAGCCAAACATTCCAAAGAGGCAAAGTATTACTGGTCTCCTCCTGCAGTGCTGAGCCAACTCAGCCCTGACCTGCAGAGATCACCTCTGTAGATGCAAAACATTTGTATCTTATTAAGGAAGCAGATAAGTTAGTTTTCTAGAACTGTAAAGTTTGTGTAGCATGAAAGGGCAACTAATTTGTGAGCAGGAAAAGAGTATAACCACATTTCTGTCAAGAGAGAGGGGTGGAAAGGAAAGAGGTACTGCATATTATTAAGCTACTTGATCACATATGTCTTTTCAAAGGAGAGAAGGAGACATTAGCAGCAAACAGAGGAACATTGTCATCTGCAAACATAAATATTTCAGATTTCAGGTACACTGGGAATGTCATTAATGTAAAAACTGACAAGAAAGGGCCCTGGAGTCAGCAATGACCGTGGGAGGCACTTCAAGAGATAGAAGAAGGGGCTCTGACAACAAGCTCTGTAATAATAATAAACTCCTTTGAAAGTCATGCAGGAGAAAGGTAGAGAATCAGGACAAAGAAGCTCTATCCTTGTGTTTCAGTTCAAGTTTGGAGGGGTGGAGGAGAGGGGAGAAAGAACCCGGCTCCTTGCCCTCTTGTTGCTGGGGGTTAAGTAAGTTAGTGCCTGTGGCATGCCCTCTGTCCTACAATTGAGAAAAGATGATGAACGTGTTCAAACAGACCCTTGCCAGTGAGCTGGTGAGATGAAGAGAAAATATAAAGGGAGCAATTATTTAGAAATAATTTAGATTTAAGGTGGAAACAGATGATATTACTTGCCAACAGGGTCAACAGATAGAGATTAAATAGGAGCTTCCACAACATGATGTGTTATTTCCCTGTCAGCCAGAATATTGTCCTGGAAGACTGGAGAGGCAACAAAATAAAGGAGGTGAAAGGGTCAGCAATTGCTGTAGAGAGTATAGGCTAATTTTTTTTTTTTTGAATGAACATCTAAGCAGGATGGTTGGGGTCCTTCTTCTTGATCCCATTTCACATCTAAAGTGATCATTTTAATGAACTAAACAGACACTAAATTTCTTAGCAAAATTACTGAAAAAAAATCAAAATTGAAACAGCACAACAGGTTGTATGAGAAATTTTGATTCTTTATGTGAATGAAAGCTACTCATTTATGAACTTGGGATATGAATGCTTAGTACTGGAAGAACCTCCACATTATTCACCATCAGGGTTAACGAGGACTATTTATTGCATATCTCTATTATAGAATTACACAGACATTTCTCTGTAGTTATTGGAAGGTTTAGACCTATAATTAAAAAAGTAAAATGAACATAATAAGAAATATTTTTGACAGCTGTCATTTAGTTTCCATTATTTATGATGAAATTACATCACATACTGGTAAATGTGCTTTAGTATATTTTTAATGAAGTCTTAATGATTCTGAGCCTCAGTATGACACCCGGCTACTATACATTTTCTGAGAAATGGGAAGAGACAAATCAAAACATTATGGATGCAAATTACCACATGGTAGAGAGTGAAGGCCTCCTGTACTACTAATATTATTGCCACTTCAAGCAAGAAATTAATCCATTTCCGGGGTGGGGAGTGGAGGTTTGGGGAAACAAAAGAGAACAAAAAGCAAGCTTGTTGCCCTTTCAAATTGGTCTGATCCAAAGCAGGAGTACTAAAGAACTTCCCTTGTCTTAATTTCCAGACTGGAACCAATCGGTTGACCTTTGGCCCTTTATAACTAACTGCACTAGAAACTCTTGAGTATTAAAGGAAATATATTTAAAAAGCATGTCTTCATTTGTTTTAATGTTTTGAAATTTACCGTGCTAATCAGTAATTTAGAATAATCTTGAAATATTAACTGACCATTTATAATCCTTTTATCAACTACAAAGAACACATAAATGGATCCCAGGTTTCCTCCCCGGGGGAGATAAAGACTTTTTCAACTGATACCTCCATGGCTGGAAAGCCTGGGATCACTCCACAACACGTGGAGACTTCCAGACATTATTACATTTGCTGAATGAATAATGTTTGTCTTTAATAATGTTCCCTCCAGTTAGAAGTTACCCAAATGTATGCAGCTTTGCATTACTCAAATGCTTGAAAATAATGCAAAGATCCAGGACAAAAATGTAAGCCAGACAGCAAAAATACAGTTCTCTGTAGCTAAGCTTGACTCTTGCTGAAGTGGTTTATACAGGTGTCTGAAAGGGCTGAAATAAAAACTAATGACAACAATCTGACATGATGGATACCTGGCCTGTCTTCTCTGGACTGATTAATCTCAAATGTGCTTAACCCAAATAAAAACTTTCAAAGAACCATACAGCAGAAGAATAACAGAAGCAGCACCTTCCTTTAGTTCTCACATTTAGAAAGCGAAAGACACATATCTAATATACAAAGAAATAAGCTGAGACTCAGGCAAGTCAATTCGAGTGAAGAAAACAGCTTTATTTCTTTAAAAAATACATCAAGTAGAGGGGCAAAGGTAGGAGAAAGATTTACTTCTTCAATAAGTAGTAAGCAACATGATTTCACTCAGTGTTGAAGGAGATAAACACAACTCTTCCGTTCAGCTATGATAAAGGCTACCAATAAAAACATGAAAACTGAGAAATATATGGTCTGATGCTGCTGTAAATTGCCAGAAGATGCTCTGATTTGGTGTAGTTACTTATTCATAATGCTCTAACTTTGACTGGCAATTTTTGTTATGCATTATGTTGGCATAAAAGAACAAGATGGTCCCTGCATCCACTCCTGGAAAATGAGCAAACGTTGTACTGATGTTACTAAAAGACATAAGAACTGTAAGTGGACACATGCATAACATTACGGTAACACACTTATGCCACATGCATCCTAGTTGCATGATGGTAATACACGGCTCATGTTAGTGACCAACTGAAAGAAATGTAGGAAAATCTACAAGATTTACATAGATGACTACAGAGGTGCTAATTCTTACAAGAACAGATTAGAAGAGTCAAATAAATAAAAATGTTGTGCAGCTATTATCAACAACAGAATCTTAAAGGTACAGGCATCAAAAAAAAGGAAAAGGTTTTTCTTCTAGAATTGCAAAATGTAGAACAGTGTAATATAGACACACCACCCATGAGACAAGACCCTCTCTACATGCATTCAGTGATGCCAAAATCTGCATAGGAAAAGGGCAGAATAGTTTAACTAATAAAACTGGTTTCATGTATAAATGTCAGTGGCATAAGTGTTATCAGGCTGAAAAAAATAAGTGAGAATGCATTTTGTGTTATCACACTATTTCTCTGTTTATCCTTCCCACCAACTCTACTGGTAACTTCTAAATCTATTGCTCAATTTCTACCTCCTTGACAGGGAGTAATACTTTTAAAGATGTTACGTGTCTGCATATATTCTTAAAATAAATATTCAGATAACAGAGATACCCTGCTTGGGGGAAAATATAGGATGAGTCAGAAAATTGAATGCACACAGGAAAAAGACATTACAATGCTAAAACCATGGAAGAGAAATTGTAATTTGATCAAGTGGCTGTATCTTATGAGATATTAGAGAACATAAACACAAGAAACTAATCCATTTAAAACCAAAAAAAAAACCAAAACAAAAATACCCAACCCCAACTCCAAGCTGAAGAGTCTGAGAAGTCTGTGTCCAGATGTAGAATATCTATATAAAAGAAAGATTTCCAAGCTCCTGTCAATGAAGATAGTCCGTGAAGATCTAGTGAATCCCCTCCACAGTCCAGAGAGCTACGCAGCTGACCTCCACTGGCACCTACTTTAGCCTGAGCTGAAAATATCTTCAGACTCTGTTGGGTTTATTGACTGATGTTAGGCTGTAATAGCAGTGGTTTTCAGTGGCATTACACAAATATATTTAGGCAACTGAACTGAGCTCTTAAACTTTCTTTGTTCTACTGATAGTTGAACTGCTTGTATTTCTCTGCTTCTAAACATTTTTCTTCCAGGTTTTTTTTTACTTTTGTCATTCTACCATGATCAGATTACTGCAACAAGAACAGCTCTCACTGCCATCTCTGTAGGCTACCATCTCTACATAGGTTTCACACGTTTCTCTTTACCTGCCACATTTTCTTGCTTGGTCATGTACACACAATAACCACAGACATCCTTGATCATGCACCATAAAAGAGATTACCACAGATTTAAAACACACATAAATAAGATTACAGTGAGCCAGGTGCTACTATAACTGAAGGATTTTTTTAAGCAAAATACGTTTGTGGACTTCTTAATAATTCTGAGAGCATAAATAGTATCTAATATATCTAGGATTTTGTTGCTTCGCCTACATTTTTATTTTGCTGATTCTTTAATGCCTATAGTATAGTAATATGCAGCTATTCAAATCAGTACTCTATATTAAAATATAGCTTTAGATTTCATCATACACATTTAAAGGTTTTTTAAGAGCAACTTCCATGAAGTTGGTTTTGAAGAGAAAGTATTTTTAAATTGCATACTTGTATACATAGTGAGAACAAATCTAAACAACAAGTTGTAACAGAACGTAAAAATTGTTTGAAACAAATACCCCACGATTTGTAAATATTATAAATTTGAGTTTCCTGCTATTGGAATTAAGACTGTAGGAACCACCAAAGCACTTCCTTGTGCTTAAGTGAGAGAAGGTTTGAAAGACTGAAAGCAAGAACCAATGCAGCAAGGGCAAATAATAAAAAAAATAGCTTCCTTAGTGACCAAAATCAAAAAGGACATTTATGTCACATGCCCATTGGTGATTTGATGCCTTGTGGGAGGCCTTGGAATGTGAAAATATAGACTTGCTCTTCACAACAGAAGTGGTTGTGTGCATATGAATAATGAATCACGTTGATCAGCTTAACCCATTTGCTGAATGAAAAAGGAAGTGTGGTAGTTTTAGCTAGGCCTCAAATTAGCAGGCTCAAAGAATCTACGTAGATTAGAAGAGACAGGTATCATCTGACTAAGTAACCAAAGAAATATTTCATACCAGATGATGCAAACCTGAGATATGAATACAGGAGTAGGAGGTGTTTTTCTGAGTTCCATCATGGCCAAACTAGAGGTAGGGCAGGCTACAGCTGCCCTGCTGTATGGGCCCTGCTGTCTGGGCCCTGCTACTGCTGCCACTACTTGCATTTTGTTTGAATTCAGGGAAGTAGAAACATTTTGTTGTTATGCTTTCTCTTTCTTTCTGGGTGTCTTTTACGGTGCTTATGGATCTAGAGTGATGGAATCTGTTTTCGATGGGGAGTGGGGGGTTATTTCTTGTTATTTCTAACTTGGGTAAGTGTGTGTTATATTGTACTTGACTTTTAATTTTCTCTTACTGTATAAATATATATAGTTAGTTTAAGCATAAACCTAGTTTGAAGGTGGGGGTTTTTTCCCCTTTCCTCCCTTTTCTCATCAGGGGGAGGGAAGCTCTGACACTGTATTGGGCAGTTGGCATTTTGACAGCTCAACACAAGGCAGGAAGATAATCTTGGAACTCAGCAGTGACTTTTGAATCCAAAGTGTGTTGTTAGCTGGTATATGGACATTTTTGAGATTCTGCAATAGGGAGCAAGGCAGTAAAGTGTCCCTAAAAATGGTTTTCAAAGATGCAGAACCAGAGACATGCAGAGATGAACAGTCAGAAAACTGGTAGGTCTTGTGACAGAGAGATGAATCCATGCCTGTGAACATACAATGGTTTTAACCTACTGCATAACTGGGACTGGGCACTTAAATGAGCCAAAATGTTGCATTAAACAAAAATAGGTTGCTCCCCTAGCCTGGCAAGATCAATCCTCACACAGTTCGCCTACCCAAATCTGGTTATTTAGACTTTGTGCCAAGATGACCGAAGTATTACCAATAGGAAAACTATAGGCTTCAAATATTTATAAACAGGGGAAAAGAAAAGAGTCTGAAAGATCCTTCAGACTGCTCACATAACTATTAAATTCATGTGAAACATGGTGTCAACCCCTGAATGCACTGAGAAAAGGAAGCATTCAATGAGGAAAATTTAATAAAAACAAACATATTCTGATAGGATTACAGCATCAAAAGTGCATGTGTTCCACATGTTTTTATTTCTCTTTAAAATTAGAAAAAGTATCTTCAGTTGATGTATCCTGCAGGGCACTAAGCCAGAAAACACTATTTCTTGCTTCATAAAGAATTTCATTTAAACTATGAACCTTGTGATAGGTAATTATATGCAGGAAGCAGAGCACATATGAATTTTATATTTATGGTCTACATTGAGGTCACAATTTAAATTCTAAAAACTGCCTTCAGAAATACCAGTTAGTGTGTCGTTTTTATTTTAATTGCATTTCCTCCCCTCTGGTACAGCATGATCAACTGAAAATCAGAACACATGTTTTATGTAACATATTTAGAATTTAGCAATAAACTATTACCATCCATATAAACATTAAGCCCATTTGGAATGCTGCTAACAGAGAAGGGGGAAGGTCATGGGAGGTGCTAGTAGATCCTTTTGCCTAGGAGAAGAAAACAGCATTAAAAAATTTTCACATGCTCCTCAAAACAACTGCTGCTAATGAACTGTTTCCCCTCTTCTCATGGTGCAATCACTATTTATTTCCAACTACAGATAGCTTTAAAAAAACTTTTTTTTTTTAATTCCAGTGCAATAGAAATACGTCAGTTCCTTTTGTTGCAGTAAGTAATGGCATCAGAACCAGCTGGGGCCCAGAGAGGCTCTAGTACCACTTCCCAACCAGCCAGGAATGTAGAACCATGGGACTGTAAGTACGAGAGGCTGTGTTGATTTTCCCAGAGAATCTATTTTTTTCCGAGTTTAATATAGAATGTAGTCTCAAATTTGGGAGCTGAACCTGAACCCTAATGATGACCTTGTACTGGCCAGATACACTACTCCTAATACTCAAGTGCCCTTTCCCCACTGACTTTTGCATGTGGGCTGTGGCTGGTCTCCAAAATGTTGTTAGTGGCTGATCTTACCCAGGACAGTTGTGTGGTTACTACACCCTCATGGCAAGTAGATGTATTCTGTGAACTACCATGATGAGTTCTTCCTAGAAACCCCATCTGCTCTCAAGGTCCAGGTTTTAATCATCCACTTTACAAAAAGTGAGTGGGCAGGCTAGGGCATCCATCTATACACCTTCTGCACTCAAAGAGGAACACCAAATCCACTGGAGGGAGATCCAGCTCATCATAAAACCTGATAACTCCCCAGGCAGACATGATGAATGTCTGGAAAGAGGTCTGGCTGTTCACACTGAAAGCACAGGATAAGACCCTAAGATTTAGAAGACTGCAGTCAAGTGGAATGAATCTCATGCAAAACAGTTAAATAGATGAACATCTTTCAGAGTATCTACATTCATGTAATCAAGAGCTTTTAACTCTGAACTGGAAGAATGCATTCCAAAGAGGAACAATTCAGCTTCTGTGGTCCATTTAGACTTTGGTCTCTTCACTGGGAGTGATGACAGGACTAGACATTTCAATGATATTTTTATGTGACAACTTCTTCACTTAAAATGCAGTGGGCTATCAGTTCTTTGTGACAGCTTAGGTCAGCAATCAAACAGAGCATAGATGGTCAGACAGTTTCAAATTACTTTAATTTATTTTTTTTTCTATTTTTGTCATCTATTCTAAAGGAAATGTCTGGATATTCAAGACTCAGTCACCGTGATTTGAACAGGATATACACCTTTGACCTTGAATTTTAAAATACACCATATAACACAACTCCCTGCCATCTAGTTTCTATCATACCTTCATCATTTGTCATAGAAAATTTTTTGATTGACTTAACATAGATACTTAACATACACATGCTGAAGCTGAAAGAGCCAGTACAAGTCAGACTAGTTCTATTAACATAAATTGAAGCTGACTGATTTATACCAGCTGACAAAAGAGTCCAGTATCTAATAAAAATCTGAAACATCCTTACATTTTACCTGACACTTACAGAGGTTTTAATCAAATTCTACATTTGCTTGTTTGATTTTTGGCATAAGAGAATTTTTTTTCTTAGTATTTATCATGCCTCAGGATTAAAAATACCCCAAACAAAACCACATAGTAAAGTGTTGCAATTCAGGAGTAACTTATCTATGAGATAATTAAAAACAAAAAAGGAGCTATGACCAGTAGCCAGATCAAACTGCCAGTTGGCATACATCTGAAAGTAATGACATCTTATTATATAAGGGACTAACATACTCACTCCTGCGTCAATAAAAGCCTTTTTGTAACATGGAGATAACTACACATGGGAATAGAAATATTTACTCAGCTGAAAATGAATTCAAGGTCTTTAAAAAAATAATAACTTGAGACATTATTGTCTGAATTTACTGATGCCATCATATGAAATATTGAAAAATATGATCCTGGGTCTTTAAAATTTCAGTACATAATTTTAAATACTAAGACATTAACCATGACTAAGTAAGTCCTGGAGCCATAAATCACTATGGAAGCCATAAATCACTAAGGAAAAATGAGAGGATATTTTGGAAAACTACAAAGGGTATATTAGTGTTGCTCTTGGATTCCTCCCTAAACATTTGTCATAGGTTGTATATTGATAAGGACAACGGGCTTGTTGGGCCTTGGTCTGATCCAGTAAAGTTGTGATTGTGCTCTTCTGTTCAACTACAGACAACTGAACAACATAGGACCTCATAGAGTGTAAACAAACTAAAGACTCAAAAATACTATTAAAATAGGATTCTAAATGCATTGAAAATTTTTACTTGAGGTAATTACTATAAAGTTTATAGTGTCTCATTCTAAATTATCTGATTTTTCAACTACATTTTCAAAGAAAAACAAATAAATGAAAGATAAACAAAACAGCATATTTAGTAACATTAGCATTTTTTTTGCCTTCAAAAAATTCCAGCAGGATAGAAAACCAGCAGATTTTTACATCAAATATTTTT
>VWZD01012782.1:4428-40609 GCA_013396695.1 Sakesphorus luctuosus | reverse complement strand
CCAGAAAAAATTGATTGGTAATACTGAAGTTACATAGTTAATTTCCATAATAATTCCGGATTCACATTTGTTGGCTGGGCCAGCTGAAATGGAATGCTAATTCCCATAGTTTTACAGCAGTCAAAAGAAGCTGGTCAATATACATTTGAAGAAGAGCTGTTTTTAAGGTCAAATCTTTCCACAACTCCCTTCTTACACACCAGTAACAAACATAACTCACAGAAAGATTCTTAATGAATTCAAGTTGAGCATGAAAAGACAATGTTTATAGATAATTCAAATTCTACAATGATCAAAGCATCATGTTACAGGAGTCATCATATTTTAAATGAACAATTATGGCTCTGCTGTATTTTCTAACACTTCCAAACTGTGAGAGTGCACTTAAACTTGAGCAAATAACACTTAGATGAAGCATTTCAAAGGGTGGAGGTTTAGCTTACTAAATAATTATAATCCTGATCTCTATAACTGTTAGTTACTCCAGGCTCCCTGGTGTAGACAACTGAAAGAAGCAGGCTCTTCATTCTTTTCCAAACTGTCTGAAACAGGTCAGATGAACAGTAACATCTGAGTGCCTACTATTCTTCATTTCACTGGGTACCATACAGAAGCACAGCTCTGAGAGTTTCACTATTTTTACTGCATTCCCTAGAGCTGAATTTTTATCCATATTTTGGTCTGTTTATCTGAATAAAATAGAAAAGTAATCTGGCCTTCCTTTTTAGATATTCTTTCAAAGTATTTAATGACTGTTACAAAATTAATTTTCTTTTATTATCTGATGGATGCTCTTTCTTCTCTTTTTCAAATAAACTATCTTGCAGAATATCTTGTCTTCAACTTCTTTTCCTTTAAAATAATTTTGTCTGAATAACAGGAAAGTTAATGAGCCATAACTTTGAGATAAAACTTCACCTGAATTTTGTCTGATACAGTTTGTGCTTTTGGAGAGCTGGAACTAAAGACAGACCATGATATAGATGTAATACATGCACGTGTTTATTTCTCTGAAGCCACTACGTTTGCACTGTCAGAAAAGAGAACAGGATCATGCCACAGATACCACTGCTTTGTTATCCAAAATCTACATCTACTCTTAAATTTTTGTCTAGGAGATACATAGATAAGTCAGGTTCAAAGCCAATTTTAGAAGTAGTGCTTTATACAAACTGCAGTAGATCCAACACAAATAATTACTCTTGGTAGACAGGAGCAGGAATTTGGCCAAAGGTCTCCTTAGGAACAACCAGGATTGTTCAAAGAGGAGTTGCTCTGGTGTGATTTGTTCTCTTTTTTCATAGAAACATTTGAAAAAGTTTTGGAATGGAAACGGGAAACTTCCTAATATCTTGGAATTTTTATTAGAGGGAAACATAATTTCCTCTTTGGTTTTATGAGTAGCTGCTTTCACTTTTTTAGCTACATATTTATAATCCATACAAGTAAATGTGATAAGATAAACTTAATACTTGATGGATCACTTAACCAGAATCAACTGTGAATGAAAAAATAATTTTGTTACAGAAGAAAGTAAAAAACTGATTAGTGAGATTTGCTTCCAGTTCTGAGATCCAAATGAGCCAGAAATATTAACCCCCTACACACACACAAAAAAACCCCAACCAAACCCAACCAAACAAACAAAAGGATAAATGTATTTATATAACCAACATTAGCAGAAGAATCTAAGTATTGATTATTTGCTGGCCATAGGTTGGAATCATCACCAGCATGTTCATACCCCAAACTAAGTATTATCCAGGGAGTTTAATATAAAACTATTTCAATTACTTACAGTTTTTACACAGGAAAGGAGAAAAAATCTTGCAATTCTCATAAAAATTCAACACAGAAAAACTATTTTTAAGACTAGCAGCAACTCATTTCACACTAGAGAATGATTAGTGCTTCATAAGCCCAGAGCCAACTACTGATAGGAGTTTTAAGTTCCCAGGTTTCCCACAGAAATGTCGTCTTTGACTTTCCTCCTTGGAAAACTGCATAACTTCTTCAGATGAGTATCAAAATGAAAAAGAAGGGATTTCTACATATATGGGAGTCCTCTAGTGGAGCCAGGCAAGACAGAAATTCCAGTAATCCCCAGCACCTGCCTGCCTGGTCCTTCTGCTAGACAGAGAACATGGAAGGTCGTGCAGTGCCTCTCACTACAGTTCACAAAGAGACCCTCAGTGTTTTATCATCTAGGTAAGCCACATGCAGAAGACTTTTCTGGATTGCCAAGAAGCTATGCATCAGGACACAGCTGGAAAGAGCCCCCGTGCAGAATTGTGCTCCTGAATTGCAGCAGCCACCAGCCAGCCATCTCTGCAGAGAGGAGCTGCCTCATGCAGCAGCTGCTCTTCCATATACCAGTGTTAATGGTACCATGTAACAGCAGATGCAGGTCTGACCACTTTTCCCATGTGCCAGACATCTGCCTCTGCTTTGGGCAGAAACAGGAACCTCTGTCTCCTTGCTGTCCCCTTCCCAGTGCTCTTGAAATGGGGTCTGCTCTGGGTGCCTCTCATATGCCAGGTTGCATCCTTCAAGTGCATTGGGACACACACCAGCTGCCTGTGTGCACTGCCTTTGCTCCTTCTATTCAGGATGTGTGTTCTTATCAGGCTCTTTCTTGCCCATTTTGCCCCTGTCCCTGTCCCCCTGCAGTTCCCTCGCTCAAGGTGTCAGTACCAGAGGCCTGAAACATCGAGCACTTTACACAGCAGACTCATTTACTGTAATGGCAGGTGCAGAGAGAGGAAAGAAGGGAAATTTATTTTTAGCTACAGATATACAAATGTTGTGAATTGCAGGTGCAAGTAAATATTTCAAGGTTATTAACTAAAATCAGTCTGCAGAGGTGTTACAAAATGCCTAGAGCTGCAAAATATTTTTAATAATTTCATCAGAATTCTCAACTTTCGTGTTCAAGCCAATTATTGTCATTGTTTATTTGTTTTCCACTGGTCATTGAAGATATCTAGGCACACCATATATAACACAAGTGTCATAAATTGGGCACCAGCCTGAATTTTCTCCACCCAAACCCACCTCACCTACACTTGAGAAACCTCTTGAATATTTCCCACACACAGCTCAACCAGAATTTGCAAGTACTGAACATCTCAGGGGAATGCCAGATCTTACAAGATGTTCTAAGGTTTAGTGAAGTCTGGATAAACAAGCAGTGTTTTGGTTGTCTTACTAAACTATATTTTCGAAGTTCAGCCATCACTTATCATAGTCTGATAGCTTGTCAGAGATCATTGCAAAGAATTCCCCACTGTAAAGAAAAGCTGTATGAATACAACTAGTTATAATACTTTGGATTTAAATGGATGTATTTTTGGCTAGAGGGTTCTGTCAACATTTATCAGGGAGATGGGTGTACATTTTATGTTGTTTTGGTTCCACAGCTAATTTGGACAGCAAAATGAGATTTCCTTGTAATGAGTACAAAGCCACCTGCTTTGTCTCTTTGGAGGAATTTAAAATATTTAGCATATGAAGTATAAGTATATAATAAGAGTTCTCATAAATATCATCAGGAAAGCTGTCTAGGCATAGAGATCTCCTGAGTAAAAGAATCAGTATTTAATAGCTCCCTTAATCTCACTTAATGTTAATGGACAATTGGAGGAAACTACTCATCTGGAAACTACTTTAGCAAATTAAACGTGGCCAAACATCTTTGCTTAAGTGAAACTGAAAGGAAGTCATCCATCTTAGATGGGATTTTAGAGAAGTATCCGCAATTGGAAAACTGTATGGCAGTTTAGTAAATGAAAGTCACTTATGAGCTTGCATCAACATACTGCATGCTCAATCCATACCTACCCAGAGCTTAGTAACCCTTTTCTGAGCTGAAAAACTCCACTAACAAGCATTATGCCTCAAAAATTTATGAGAAACATGAGCTTTTTAACATTGTACTAACTCCAGACATGTTATCTGGTGATTTAAAATTATTTTCTTCTGATGAGACTTAGTCAAGTTCTGTGTTCCTGTTTGGTACAGTGCTATCATGCCAAGATTTAATTATTATGTATATTATGCCATCTTCCATTTCCACAAGGACATCACTGAATTTCAAAAATATGTTCAACCTTCATTTAATTAAAAAATATTCTTATATCATAAAAACGTATATTTACCCAGCCTCCTCACTACTCAGTATATCTGAAAGTGCTTTGTTAAGGTGACTAAATATTACTCACCATTTTACTAAGAAAGAAGGTGAAGTACACGCAATTGCCCACTTTGCAAAAACTTTCCTGAATTCATGATCTGTCTTTAAAAACAGTAGCACATTGTGCTTCTAACCCCAGCGCACGACTGAAGGGGCATACAATGATGAGGTAGGAGGTTTGAAAAGCTGTGAAGCCTATAGTTTGTCTTCACATAGAACATGGCTATGCCACGGAAGGCATTGTCACAGGGCATGAGGGAGGCCAGATATATATGAGTTCAAACATTATATAGGTACCTGGACGATACATTCATTTGTGTCTATCAACATCATGGAGATGGTGTGATCTCTGTCTCAGGAAGCCTCTAAATTGTTAATTACATGGGAAAAACCTGGTATTGGGTAGAAATTTCTGTATGTATGATCTGCTTGAAACTCTTTGATAAGCATCTGCAATTGCTGTCCTTATGTAAACTTCCATTAAAAAAAACAACCAGGTCAGTGGGGATGTTGCAAACAGGGGGGGTGTAAGTTTGAAAAATTGTGAACCTCATTTATTTCATACTTTTCTTTTCTTTCTGCACACATTCTTCATCTTTTTAAGGTTCAAGTCTTTAACTGCAATTAAATGCAACATTTCTGTAAATAAAAGCTGTGTGTACTAATTTGTTTCATTTTGTAGGTCAAATGATCTGCTTATACAACCCTTTATTCCATCACTTGTTTTAGCCCATAATTTTCCATATGAAGTTTTGATCATTGACTAGAGAACATTTCTGACAGTGGGAGACTGCATTCACTCCTAGCAAATTCTAATCACTTTTAGTTAAATTACATTTAATGTGAATTTTGACTGGAGTGTTTATTTACTTTGAAATGGATAAACAAATTTTTAAGTTCCTACTAATAACTCCATTTAGGTATCTGATGATAAATTAATTCTTCATGTAGCTCTGTGGAAACCAGTGGGGATGAAGTTGATCTGTTTAACTTCTGTTTGAGAGGAAGGATTTGGAACCATATCATGCATTAGTTTCCAAGCACTCTTCTAGATTTTAGCACTGTAACCAGTGTAAATGAATATGCATGTGTTGATTAGATATGTTGGAGGAAAGGGGGTACCTAAGCTATGCATAATACATCAAAAGAGGCCTGCAGGATTCAAGGACCTATAAAAATTATTAGAAAGAAGAGAATTTAAATAATTTTTATTTCTGATAAGTCAGAATAAAATCCAAATGTTGACATGATTTCTCTAACAAACTAAAAGAATTAATGGTATCCTGTAAGTACAAGATGATTAGTGACCACAGCAGAGTATTAAAAGGCCAATTTGAGCCCTAACAAAAGCCTAATTCCACTGTAAATTAACAGAATTAGATACACATTATAAAATTATTTAATTTAATTGTTGACTCACAGCTTTACAAGCAAACAGGACAATTGTCTTGCAAAAGAAAAAAAAACACAACTTCTAAAATAATTTTCAGGCAGTATTGTTGTGTATATATAATTTCAGATACATTTTAAACACTGATATAATTGAGTTTATATACAATATTTTACTTTTTTAGTCAATCATTCTAATATAAGATTTCATGTGTTTCTAGGTTATGTTATTGTCATCCTATTATAAAAAAAATCTAGAAAATAAAGCTGAGCATATAAACACTAAATTAAGCTTGAGCTTCTCATTTTTCCAGAATTCATCAGATAAATTTAAAATCAGATTAGTAATATATCTTTGGACATTTGGTTCATGTTCTTTACAGTTCTCATGTATTTATCAGCTTTTCATTGAAGAAGTCTCTGGTGTATTTTTAATCTCTTTTCAGTTCATGCTTTTTCAATTTTCAGTTGATATGAAGGATAGATATTTAAACACAGTTTACAGCTGAATTTGAAGAAGCTGTATCTCTTACTCAAACTAAACTCATATAAACATTCACCATTGTTCTTCAAATTAGGAACAGAACTTTTCAAATAGGAAAAAAAAAAGAAATCTGGAGTATGTCTTGAAGAAAAACAGGCAAAAAAGGGAAAGTAGTTGCTCTGATTCATGCCAAAACATCTCACATCTAGTTTTAGTTTTCACTTTCCATTGAGTAAACTTTTCCTTTCTTATATATCTTTTGCCATGAAATGAAGGATAACTGACACGCAGGAGGACAAAGAAATCACACTGAATAGCTTATGATGTAATCAGGAAAATCTTGCTTAGTGTAGAATCAGGCCATGGCTAAGTAAATCATAAATCTAATCATATCCGAATACAGTGTAATGTCCCTTTTTGATGGTAAATAATTCAATGTGGGAAGTGAAATAAGGAAGGATAAATTGTTAGAACCAGGCGAGCACTTCCCTCTGGCTTCACCTTCACACACCACAATTTTTCATAGGAGTGCAATGCCAAAAAAAAAATAACTAATTTATTCTGCAAACCCTGGGTAGAGTTTTTGGTGAATCAAGTCCAAACATCTTTTTTCATGGTCAGAAATCTCATAATAGGGCTTGTTCTCTCAATAATTTACTGACATGCTTAGAGGTGTATCTAGGATAAGGAAATATTTTTCTTGCACTGAAAGTGTCCAGCTTTACTAATACATTGACAAGACTCATTTCCTATCAGTTATGTCTCACTCCCAGTTTTGTATTCTGAAACTGGGGGGAAAAATGGATTCTGCTTTTTTAAAAAAATTCCTGGCTTCTGAATACTTCTGAGTATTCAGCTGAGTACTTCAGCTGCAGTCTTATCACTAATTAACTAGCAGAAAATACAGTAAAGAGATATGGCTAAGTTGCTGTTTCCTCATTTCTGAGCTGGAGAAAGCTGGCACAATTTCTTTCTGTTTAATTGAGTTGTACTGATCACTGTGGTGGCAGTAAGCTCAGATTTACTCACCCGCACAGCAATGGAAATACGGGCTAAGGTTGTCTCTGCTTGCTTTTTTACATTGAGGTCTTAATTATGTGTATGCCTGAAGTGAGGAAAGTGTCATCTACCTGTGAAATATCCTCTGAGTTCTGTTCCACAAGTTCCTCAGCCTTGAGTAGTAGACCAAAGGCAGGAAACATAGCATGTTGAGAGGTTTTGGCATAAGTCTAGACTGTGCATGTTCTCCAGGCTGGCAGACCATAGTATACCTGACTAATGTGACCCTTGCTGGCTGAAAAACTTACCACCATGAGAAATACTAAACCTTTAGAAAAATCTCAAGGTGCTGTTGCAGGCTCCACCTTGCCCATGTGCTAGAAACAGAGCGCGAGTCTTCCATCACCAAATGTCGCTACAGCACGTTACAGACCTGATGACAGCAGTAGACCCAAGTGTTCCACGCATTGCAGGTGGACAAGTGACATTTAGCTCACTCTGAGTTGTAACTCATATATAAATTTCAGGGAGCTCATGTTTGAGCCTCCACCCATTAACAAGAACCAATTACTCAGACAAATGCTCTCTTCAGAAAAGTAACTAAATATTATGTCAAGCCAGTTGTCCCTTTGTGGAGAGCAGAGAAGCGAGTAGCTGGAATAGGTCAAAACTGAAATTGCTATTCAGCTTAAAACAGTTTATAAACAGCTAAATACTGCAGAAAATTGTAATTCTAAATGCTGATGAGAATGAGCTTTTGGTGAATCCATGTGATATCTGTGCTCTACTGTCATGCTTGGTCTGACAGCTGCCATTGCCTGACAGTCATTTCAGTAAACACAATCATTATTTCTCCTACAGGTAACAATAATGTTTTAAATTTACAGTATATGCATTCCCTTTTCCATTTATAAAAATTAAAGCATATAGCTCTTGAATAAATGCTACCCGTATTTATAAAGGGGCAAGGGAAAAACAGGTTAAAGCACCAATATATTGCCTACCAATAAATAGATAAAAGAAACAAAATAGTTCTTACTACAAAGTGTAGGATTTTTTTCAAGAGGTACTGACAATTTATACTGAAAAATGAAGAAACCGATCTCTCACATACAACTCTTCCTTGCAAGAGGCCAAGCACATATTTAAAGGTTTTAGACAGTTAGAGAGGAATCCACTGCAACTAAATTTAGCACCTAAAATATTCCTAAATTGCTCTTTTTGATGCAAAGTCCTGATACTGAGGCTCTCTAGAGCTGTGGCAGAAACAGGCAGATGCCTCTGACAGGCAGATGTCTATCCTGTCAGCCTAAATTAGGTGGACTGAATTTCATCGCTAGGTTTTTCATCTGGTTATCTGATCTTGAAAGGAACCTAGGCCAAGTTTAAGGAGTTTTCAGGGAATTATAAAGCCAAGGACTACTTTAGAGTTCTTTTACAAAAAGTTAAAATCAAGCAGTGGGAAAAGTTCCCTTTAGTCCCAACATTCTGCTCACATTTCATTTAGAAATAGGAGAATCAATATTTTTGTTACAGGTACTTATTTTTAACCCCAAACTTTTCAGTCTTTCATTGAAAAATGGGTAGGATGGATACACAACATGTATAGTGCTGGAGGAATTAATTTCCAAAGAGAAAGCTGTATAATGAGATAATCTCTGGATGGAGCCATCCATCTTTTCCACCAGCGGTGCCAGGAGTCATTCATAGGAATAAGGAGTACAGCCACAATAACCATGTCCTGCTGAAAGATCAGATCCTCTGGAATCTGAACCCATTGCTAGGGAAACATTACATGATGGCTGAAGAACATGTGGTCTCATATATAGTTAATAAGGAGGGGGTTGCTTTTTTTTTCTTTTTTTGTTTGATTTTGTTCTTTGTGACTCGAAAGACCAATTGCAAGTCACACTAATGCTGGCCTAGGGAAAGGGCAATATCTGAAGCAATCCGAATGACAGCAACTTCATCCCAACACACTTTGCCAACCAGCACATGTTCTCGACTCCAGGAAATCCCATGTCAGTGGATGTGAAATGTGAAATAGATGCATAAGCTCTATTAGGAGTTGGCTCCTCAGCTGATTAAAAGAAAGGAGTCCGTTCACTGAAGTCAGTGCAGCTGCAATAATTCATATTAGCTCAGAACCCAGCCCTAAGCTTCTTTAATGCATGTGGTTTTATTTCTTAATAATTTATTAAGCATGGTTTAAAAGACAAATCATTGATGGTGATTCCTGTCATAGAGAAAGCTTTCATGCTCGCTGCATTCTGTCTGACAAGGCAACACATGCGGTGGTCCGGCTTCTATTGTACACAAAAGAAAAGGATTCAATTGCTTAAACATCGGCATCTGTTGCCACTAGAGACATCTTGGGTGACCCCACCTGGTCTCCAGCTGCCTGTCTGGGAGGACACAGGTCTCTTGTAAGTCCTGGGACATACCTGTCAGCCCCATACACATGTCTTAAGTATCCTGGGGTCTATCAAACAGCACTAGACATTTATGTTCAAGCTACTGTATCCCTCCAAAGGACCACAAGGATAGCCAAAATAATGTGTATTACTCAGGTCCTCTTGCTTTCTTGCTGTTCTTTTACTGTTTTAAAGAACCTTTGCTAGCAGATTTGAATTTAGTAGCATTTTTCTAAGATAATTTTTTTAAGCAAATGGATTTTTTTTTCAATGCTTTAACTCTGCTAGGGGCTACGCAAAATATCAAATATTATGCAGCTCAGTGGGTTGAAAATAAAGCAAACAGGTAGCTCAATTTTCTAACCCGATGGTAGACTACCATCTGTAAAAGCAAAAGCTTGCTAAAATGACTGATTTTATTTACAAGTTTACTAGAAATGGAATTAATCCCCCCAGCTTTGGAAAAGGGATTCAGCACCAGGTTGCAGATATCTAGGAACCAAGTGTAAGTACGTGTGCACATCTGAGACAGGTAAGAAAGCTCTCAAAGTAGTGAATGGGATATAGAGCTCAATTTATACACAACATGAAATACCATAGTCTATCTACTACCCAGGGGTGCAGATCTTCTGCAGGCCCATATTACAACTGATGGACAAGGTCTCATGCATTTTAAGCCATCCCTGATTGCAATAGATATTTGTGTTTAGGAAATCATGGCTTGCTCAGTTAATAGAGTGTGGAGTATAGAGAGCTATGTGCTTACCCTGAAGAGGACATCTAAGTCTGGAATCACTCACAGGAGCACAAGAATATTTTGTGTATGCTATGGTGTCTCAGTCATCCACAAGTCCTGGCAGGCACAACACAGGACTTTCAGATTAGTCCATGGCTAGAAGTCCCTAAAATTTCACATTTAAAAAAAAAATAGCAGTTAATCAACTCTTTTGGTCTAGTTTTGACTTATGTACATACTAATAAGTAAATTTGCTAAGGACAGTGTGACAGCTCTGACCAAGTGTTCTAACGGATTAATTTTGAAGGCTAGAAATAGCTCTGCCTATATATATATATAGAATAATTTTAAATACTGTTTTTTAAAACAGGATTTGCTTTATAGGTTCAATGCACCATTAATATGCAGCATACCTAATCACCTAAAACAAATATTTCTTCTTCAGCAATTTGTGTTGACAAATGAAAGCTACATACTGCATATTGTGGAGACCCACTTGATCTTAATTCAAAAAGCCACTGGAAAAATATAGAAGATCTCCTCTAATCCACTCAGTTGTACTTAATTTTCTGCTGCTATTTGATAAATTTTGTAAACTTAGATGGGATAATATTCTGGCCCTTCTTCTGGCTGGCTGCTTTTCTTTTCTTTTTTCCATTCCTGGGTGTAATGCTTTCATTGCTCATGGAACAGAGAAGGTTCTTGAAATCACTGAAGCAGTACCTCTGTGACCAGCTAATTACCTTTCTGAACATTTACAGCTGTCTAGATGATAATTTTTAAAAAATATTTAGATAATCCTCATATGAAGCTTTTTCATGAGCCTAAACTTCTGATGAAGTCATCTGCACCTCTCTCAGTGCAGCAAAATCAAGTTCAAGATGGTGTCTTAATAACAAAGTCAGTACAGTTCTTAAAAAATATTTAAAGAATTCCTGTGGGTTTCCTTTGGAAGAGGTGCTGGATTTAAATATTAAAGATTCAATAATATTAAAGGCTACAAAACAACAATATCATCGAATTGAATAGATTCCAGAGAGCATTTTGATATATAATTTATATATGTAAATTATTAAGTACTTATGCAAATTAATCTATTATGTAGCAACTCTGTGCTGTGAATGGCACTTCAGCCCATGGACCTATCAAGTGGTAATAAAATAAATATTGAGATAAAATTTGGGTTTAGTTGAAATTTATGTATGCTGATGCATTGAGCTGCAGAGAAAAATCAAGAGTGGTTCCTTTTGTACAGAAGATTCAAGAGTAAAATCATCTATGCATTTAATGAAGTGGTATTAATAATGCGAATTTTCTGGAATAAATCTCAGTCAGAATCATAAATCATATCATTATGGGCTTCAATTTTTTTAGTGTTGTACATAAAAGTACTCGTCTACCCTGGAGATCTAGGTATCTAAATGCGAAAAATAATAATAAAAAAATTCTAGTCCCCATTTATACACAGGTGAAGGCTGTCACAATGCCAGGCACAACCACAAAAAACCCACAAACAAACAAACACACAAAAACAAAAAAGAAAACACAAAAACCCCAACAAACAAATGAGAGAATCACAGACCATCCTTGCTTTCAAAATGGTAAAGAAAAATGTTAGTTTGCCTAATTGTAAGGAAGGGAGGGAAGACAGAGCTTACAAAGCCTAAGTTGTCATTATTACCACAGATTCAGCTGAGTAGTCTCTTATTTCACTGTTCTAAAACAGCAGGACAGTACTATTGAAACTTAGACTCTTTGCTGGAAATCACTATCTATTCATTGGGTGGGCATTTACAGGGATTGTGAACATACCACCCTGGGGCAACAGTGAGAGTAAAAATTTTTATGAGGAACTCAAACTCCATATGTGTTGGCAAACACTAATTTCTTGTAAGATGTAAAAAAAATAGACTTTTCCCTTGCTGTAATTTAGTACATTCTTTGATACGATGAAGACAATATTATTGATCTTGATTGAAACATAGTTTAACTATATGTAGATGAAATAAAAGTCAAATAACATATGTCAAGCAATTTCCTTATGCTGGCCCTAGTAGGTCAGCACTATAAAACTAAACAGAAATGTTTGCATTTTAGACAGAAGGCTTTCAAATGGCATAAGAATGGAGCACCAGGGGGGATTTGATAGGTCATCAAATGTGCTTCCCACTTGTCTGATTATGGGGTTTTGTCTTCTGACTAGAATAACCTTTCAAAGTTTTACCAGAACCTCACTTTTGTATCAGGGCTTTCTTTTACTCAATGTTATTAATTAGCCCAGGTAGTTTTCCTCCTTCTCGATTGTGTACCTCTACATGCTCATCTACATACACATTCTTTCATTTATATTTTTTGGAGTAATCACATCCTCTTTACACCTTCTCTCCACTAAGCTCTGCAAGTTACAGTCTTTGTCTACTAACCGTGCACTTCTGACCACCTTAATTCAAAATGAATTTATTGCTTTTGAACACTGGGCAGTACTTGAGCATTATAGGTGAGATCATGCAAAGCTTTGTGAAACAGCAGTAATGCCCTTTTTCTGGTACTGGAAGTTTTTTGACACTTCTAAGAGATTTCTTGCATCACAGAAATTCTCATAGCATATGGTGGCTTTCACCTCTCATGCAAATGTTTCCTACAGCGTAGGAAGTAAGTTGGACTTTGTGGTTAGGCTTTACTTTTGTAATTTCAGAATGAAGGATTCAAGGAGGCCAAAGATGCCCAAAAAACAAAAAAAGTCCTGACAGTAAGTAGCTCTACACAATAATTAATCTAATTCCTAGACCTACTTACAGCACATATGGAACTGAGCTTGAAATCACTGCCATAGTAATAACAAATACAGTGTTATCAACCTTCTAGACATCTGCAAAATTGTTGTTGGAGTTTTTAACGCATCAGCACCTAGAATCATTGGCAAGGCAACATCAGATTCACAGCCCTCCTAGGAAATCAAGGGAATAGTGAAAAAATGGAAGAATACCTCTTGGGAAGAGCTTTCAATGCCATCCACCTGGTTTTCTTGCCAGTCATGAATACAGTCATGAAAAATCTGCGCTAACACACCTAGATTGCAATTATCTCTGAGAAAGAAATTTGATCCAGCATACTCAGAGGTAAATCCAACTCATACTAAATAATCACTATTGGCTATTCGGCTGAGCGTACTTCTGTTTCAAGACAGAGTTAGGAAGGGGGAACTTGTTTAGACAAAATTCATAGAAGAAAACAAAGAGATTAGTCCAAATCCTGCACTTTTTCATTCCCTTTTATACAAAACAAACATCCTAATGGGATTTCCTCTCCTTTCAGTCAGTGTCAGCAGCCAAGGAAGGAAACAAACGCTATATCAAAGTAAAACTGCAGTTTTGAGAAGCTAAAACTTTACAGCAGGGCCTGTTGCGATAGGAAAAGGTGTAATGATTTTAAACTGAAAGGGGGTCAATTTAGATTTGATATCAAATTTTTACAATGAGAGTGGTAAAACACTGGGTCAGGTTGCCCCGAGATGTGGCAGAAGTCGCCTCCCTGGAACATTCAAGATCATACTGGACGGGGCTCTGAGCAACCTGCTGTAGTGGAAGATATCCCTGTTCATTACAGAGGTATTGGACTGGACAACGTTTAAGGGTCCCTTCCGGCACAAATCATTCTATGATTCTATGAAAACTAGATCAGGACAAGATGCAAACCTTGTGAAGATGTCTGTACTTGGGTATGTTTCAATTTCCTTTAGATGATGCAGAGTTTTCTGGTAAGAGGTGAAGAAACATTCAAAAATGTGTCTCTTCCTCTCTACTAAATCTATAAAAGCCTGATTGTACAAGGTCAGAACACTGATATATTTGTATACTTCAGCCTCTGCTAGTTCTTCTAAAACAATGGAATTAGATGAAAGGTATACAAGAATGAAAATAATCATGAATGAATATAACAACTAGAATTTGGCCACTTAGGATAAATTACCCGTTACAATGCATATGCTTAGGAGTTAGGACAGAGAACACTGTTCACATCATTCTGGTGCTAAGACTTAAATTTCCAGCTTTTTAAAACTCCCATTGGGCAAAAGCATGAAAGAGAAATAAATCTTTTCAAGTTGACACAAGTACAGAGTGAAGAGAGGAACTAAAAATACGCTAGTGGTCTAATGCTGTCCATAAATCACTAGAAAAGAAGAGGGTCTGTTGTCATATGCCTCAGGCATTGCTATAAAGTATGTAGGGGAAAGAAAATCTATCCATAGGGTAAGATATACACAATTTTTATAGTGTTTAACCTTCTTTTTGGTTACAGAATTTTCCAAGTGGTGCATACAAAAGACAAGAAGATGGAGACAGAAATACAAAGGGAGAAGTAACAGTCTTATGTCTCAAGAAGAAAGAACTGGCTTTCCAAATTTCATTAGAGGTTTTTGCATTGACTATAGCATACCCACATGCACACACAACACAGCCTAGAGCAATAATGCTAAGCCCTATTAGGCTCCATCTCTGAGCACAGAATTTGTAACATGCATTTGTTCTTCCACCACCCAGACTGTCTTGGTGGGTCTCACATTTCTGAGTGGGATTCACAGGTAGCAGGAGTGAGATGAAGCAACTAATTCAGCCAGTAAGAAATGTCAGTGAGATAATATCTTTGATTTAAATATTATCCCTATCCTCCAAACTTAGGGTTTCTGTAACATGGAGTTCTAAACTCTCAATCTCTATCTGGAGTAGGATGCAAACCAATATGCAAAGTCAGAGTACTGATGGAGATCCACTAAAGGTCATATGAGATGGTCAGATCCAAATTTTTTTCAAATTATCAGGTCTTTTTTTGTCCCAGATCAAACAGAATACCTGACTATCTAAGCTTAATAATGGGCCACATCAAATAATAAGTTATGGAAGAAGACAATGGGTTTTTTGTTTATTAAAGTTCCTTTCCATATAACCAGTTTTTGCTACCAGACTAAGTAATCCCTGAACAAAGTAGACTGACTGGAATGAAAAAGTCTTTTCTGATGCTAAGCTACCTTGGGGATAAAAACGCAACAAAACAATATTTCAAAAGAAAATGAATATATTACATTGCAATTAATTTTTTTAACAACCTGAAATAGATTTTATTATTTTCTTCTTGAAATAATCTTGTGCTTTTTCTGCAGTTTCTTAAGTCAAAGATGGACAAGGAAAAGATTCATTTGACTAAATCTGTATTTTTATGTTTGATTTTCTTGCAACACAGTCGGTGGTTTCTGCATAGATTTTCTTGAAATCATTCCCTCTGTGTGAATATTTTTTTTAAATACTGCTCCTCTCTTCCTTGTCAAAGTAATAGCAGTGCTAAATAAACCCAATGAAAATGACACTTTAAAAGAGCTGAAAGTGTTTATGATAAACTCTCTGCTGGCTGTTAGAAAATCTCTCTGTGATCAGAATCATATATAGCCTGTTACTGGAAAGTAGATAAACTGCTGAAGTGATACCATCTGGCATATCCTATGCTCCAAATAACAATTATCATCTGAATATATTGAAAGATAACCACATTGTTGACTTTTTTTTCCTGCGGGGCTTTGTCTAAATTATTTTTTATTAAAAAATAACATAAAGCCCAATGGAATTTAACCTGTAAGATATTTTTGACCCATGTTAAGAACAGAAAACTACTGACTGATTACCAGAAAATATTATAAGACATTTCCCTAGTGTCTCCTTTTTTTTTTTCTTTCTATATGTATTTGTAATTACTTTCCTGGCCGCTTATCTATTTTGTAGACCAGCAGTTGTGTTTCATTCAAACCATACTTGCATATTTTTCAGATTGTTACTTAATACCATGTTCCTGATTTGGAATGCATAATTCCCTGTCTCCTGTGATAACTCCGTCTGCTTAACGGGGCACATGCTGCCCACAACAGCGACGAGCAGCAAAGTAAAATATCACTTCTTGGTTATTGCAACTCTTTAGCTGTTTGGCAAGGGAAGAAAGGGAGGAAACATGCACTGCTGCTGTTACCCTGTTATATTGCAGACTATAACTTTAAACCTGGGAAACAGGGCACCAGGACTAGGTCTGCAGGAAGTCATGTTCTGTGAGGGAAAGAGAGTTGAATTGAAAAGCAGGTAAGTGTTTGTTTATATGTTGGACTCAGAGTCACTGGAAGAGGCCTGCAGCTATTTAGGGAATACAGGAGATGAAACCAGGAGGAGACCTGGGCACAGGAAATACTAAAGGACAGGAAGTCCAAGAACAACCTTAAAGCTAAGGCAGAAGATTTTGATGCAAAAGAAGGAACAATCTATTAAAAGACACTTGAGAAAGATCATAATGGTCAGAACAAAGCAATATTTCCATTAAAAAGAAAATCATACTCATTTATGAAAAGTGAAGATTATTTTTTTGTAGACAGAACTAGTGTCACTGCTCTGCCTTATGCATTAAAATAACAAGGAGTTTGTTGAGTGATAACACTTTCTACTCCTTTCTAAAGCTCTGGCCAAAGCCAGAGCAAATACTTGGAAACAGCTTTATATTGCCTGAGGACTGGGAGGATCAGGCTTTGGCCAACCATTTTCTGGTACTTGTTTTCAATATGCTCTGAAATTTCTGTACTTCCTTGGGCTGCAGCCTTTGTCAGAAAAACAATTAGCATGAATGGGAAAGACTGTATAAAAGTCAATGGGATTTGGTGCTACTCGTTTTGGTGGCCAGTCTGTGAATTTCACAAGCGCTTAGTTGACTAGAAGTACTTTACTTCACTTAACTATAATCTCAGTCACTAGTACAGAGTATATATTTCATTTGTGAGCTTCCTTCCACTTGTAGCCTGGATTTCTAAAATTTTATGCCTTTCTGTCTGCTGATTCCCTTCTAATACCTTTTGTACCTTATAGTCAATTTCAACCAAACTCAAGAAGCAGTGGAGGTTTCAGGAATGGCAAAACCTCTGTGCTGGGTTTTAGCTGGGATAGAGTTAATTTTCTTCAAAGTGGCTGGCATGGGGCTATGTCTTGGATTTATGCTGAACACAGGGTTGGTGATATAGAGATGTTTTGGTTAATACTGAGCAGTGCTTACTCAGAGACAGGGCCTTTTCTGCTTTTTGTACTGCCATGCTGTCGAAGGGGTTAGGAGTGCACAGGAGGTTGGCAGGAGACACAGGTGACTCCAACTGACCAAAGGGATATTCTACATCATATGACATCATACTTAACATATAAAGAGAGGGCAGAAGAAAGAGAAAGGGGGAAGGGGGGACTTTTGGAGTGATAGCATTTGTCTTCCCTAGTTACAGTTACACTCAATGTGGTCCTGCTCTCCTGGAGATGGGAAGCAGTGAATTAATTCTTCTTTTTTTCTTTACTCGTGTTCATGATTTTTTGTCTCCCTGTTACTCTGTCTTTATCTCAACTGTGAATTTGATAGATTTTACCATTCCAATTCTCTCCCTTATCCTGCTAGTAGGGGAATGATTAAGCAGCTCCATGGGGCTTGGTGCCAGCTGGGGTAAAACCATGACAGTCTCATAAGACCTATGTACTGGGCAGAGGAGAGAGAGGTGAAGTAGTGCATCATTAAAGGAAAGGCATTAACATGGACTTGATCACTATCTGTTATGTGGTGCCTCTTGCCACAGGACAGTAGGTGGGTGTGGGTGGCCACAGCACCATGTGTGCTGGACTGGGGCTGGGGGATGGAGGACAGAGCTTAGGAGAATGGAGACAAAAGAAGGGATCAGGAAATAAAGGAGGAATGCAGTGAAGAGATGTATGATACTGGGGGGTTCAAAGGCCTTCTTACTTAAATTCACAGAAAAAAAAATCAGATATCACTAATTCCACCACACATAAATACCCTCAGTTTGAAAGCTGTGGCATTGTGTTTTTGTTCCTTTTTATTCAACTGGAGTATATACATTGGAAATTCCTATTTTTTTCAGTTGCTTGTTTACTATATGTGGGTTGTGGGCCCAACAAGATGAGCTTGTTGTCTCCTTTTTGCTCAGGAGGCCAAAGCATCCTGTCTTGCCTTTCACACAGCACACCAGAGACATCAGAGCCCACACACGCCTAGTCCTTTGGATGGGGTTGTGCTACCCAAGGATTTTCTGGAAGGAAGCAGAAACACTAAATTATGCTCAGAAAGAACAAGCAGCCACCTTGGAAAAGAGACCAGGGAGTTAGGAGAAAACTTTAGATGCACAAGGACTACCTTGTCCCCACCACAGGAGGCTTTCTTCTGCCAGCACACCCTTTTCTGTCTCTAAAGCTCCATGATTACTTACTGTAAGGCAAAAAATGATAATGAATTTATCTAATTATAAAATAACTGCAGTGAAACTAGTAAGTGGAAAACCATCCCCCAAGTTAACAGCCCTTCTGCTGGGAGATACGTTTTATTTATGCAACACTGGATCAAGTTAAAAAAACTGCTGTGTCAAATATATTGCTGCATAAGCCCGTTTTACTGAGGCTAGCTTTATAAGTCCTTGACTAACATTTACTTAGCCACAATAAGACTACTGAAAATAATTAAAATACTTCTTTGTTTCCTTTCTAGTGTGTAGTAGGGTTGGTTTATTGTTATTAGGTGGCAAGTTATAAGGATTTCCTAGGCCAACTCATTTATTTTATTTGGCTATTGGGCCTTGTTGCCGTTTGGAAATTTCCTGATTTCAGTTATGTTTTCTGGGCTGCTTTTAGAGGCCTTTGAGCATGAGGAATCTGAAGGGAGAAACTGTGATGGTTAATAAAAGACTGTGGCTGTTAGCACAAGCCTCACACAGCAGCCCTGCTGTCACCCTTCAACTTCTGTCATCTGTCAGCAGCAGCCTTCCAACCCTTCATTCTCCTGACATCATGAAATGAAAGTGGCTAAAAAGTGATGTGGGAAACCAGGACATGAAAAGCAGAGACCATATATCAATAACAAGTTCATGAATCCTCGTGGTCCCATAAGAAAGCAACATCATCCTCCATAAAATGCACATGGAAAAAAGACTGAGAAAGCCCATACAAGTGACCCAGGCTAATGGCAGAGACCTGCAACAGAAAAAATCACTGACACCAACTCTTCCTGCTCACTGAGTAGGTCCTAAATACACCTTTCCCTCCTGACAGTGCAGAGGAGAGGAGATGGAGAAGGAAGTTAGAAAGTAGAAATAGCAAATACATCATCGATGGCAGGTGGATGGAATTTCTGGTGGTAAAGACCTGAAGAGTTTTTTTAAATGCCACCCATTTCAGAGAGTCCACTTGGGAGATATTAAAGAACCATCTGGATGTAATTCTGTGCAATGTGCTCCAGGATGACCCTGTTGGGAGGGTTGAGAGGTTGGACCACATGACTCACTGTGGCCCCTTTCAACTTTGCCCATTATGTGATTGTGATTTCCAAAATTAGCTCAACATAGCACTAGTATCAGTTTCCTCATTCACCAGAGTTAAAAAGTCTGTAAGATGGTGATTAATAATATGATACAAAGAATGACTTTTGCATTTCCCAGTCTAGTTGTGCCCATTGGCCACACTGATTCCATACCAGAGATGCAAAAATTAACTATATACTTCCTTCTGCCTCCAAAGGCTGCTTTAGAAAACATTATTATTGAGGCCAAAGAACAGATGAGGCAATTCATAGTAAATAAGTCTAAAACCAGTCTGATTTCGTTCAGTCTGTGTCCTTTCAGCTGTGACAGCTGATGGTGCCAGCTAGTGTGAACTGTGCCACTGTCTCTGAGCTACAGCTGTATTTTGCAGGCTGGAGAGCTGAACTGACAAACAGGTTTTGCTGTTTGCCATGTGCTCCTGCATTTGCTCATCCATCTGGATTGATATGCCTAGCAAAAGATTAGCTCAACAGGCCCTTGATCCTTTGCAAAGGCCTCTAGGCAGTTCCGTCTCACATACGATAAATAATAAATAACATTAATGCAATGCCAAGAATGTCATTAATAATTTTCAGATATGTATTTCATATTTAGAAGCATTTCAGACATAGTAAAATGCTCATGTACCAATGACATGGCAATGTTTGTCTGAGTGTGTGACAAGAAGAAACCATGGCCAGTAAGAATGTGTCATATTTTTGGGGTGTTTTTTTGTTGCTATATATATTTTTATTTTTTTTTTTACTTGAGACTAAATAGAACTGACTGAAAACTTGACAGATGAACGTTGATAAGAACTGATCTTGTAACTTAAAAGCTCATGACCATGAGCAGGACTACTGAGGTTGTTCAAGGCTAATGATATCAATACAAGTAGTCCATGCAAATAAGAACACTCTAGAGCTAATAAATGAGTTATTCCTTATGATCTGAATGTGAAATCAACTGACAGCGAATGGGTCCATGGAAACACACATGAATACCACGCAACTATCGGTATGGAGGAAAGTCACTAATAAACGACAAAAAGTCCCCACAGAGAAGGCTATTAAAGTTGTTATTTACCATTGAAACACAAAATAGCTCTGGAAGTTCTGAATATAAAGAGATGAGCAACTAAGTTGTGCTTTTTACTGTATTGGGGTAAATTTAGTAATGACTTGTCCAGACTATTAGAAATTCCTTTTTCAGTTCCTGAAGTCAGAAAATACAATTTTTCAAATCAAATCCCAAGTCACTGAACCACCTCAGCAAGAAGGTGTTTTTTTGTTCTGGCATCTTGTTTGTATGATATCAGAAATAGGCCTGGCCTACAATGAAAGAAGTCAAAAGCAGTTTTACAGATTCATTCCTGTAAATTGCTGAACAATCCTAGTGATTTCAGATAATTAAAGCTAAGCCCGGAGTTAAAATACCTTTTTGATGGCCAGAGTACCAGTATTTTCTGGATTTCAACCTTATGGCAAAACATTGGCAGCAGTATGAATGGCAGAAAATACTTGTGCTGGAATGAATCCCCTGGCAGTTGAGGGGAATTGGGGCAGGAGTCCATCTGAAACAACAGGTATTTAAATTCAGACTTTCCTAGAATGGCATCTGCCCTTACATTGTAGTCAGTACAATCAGTCATTCTCAATACATTGCTCACCCAATTCCCTTTGACATGGCTGTCAACCCACACAGATAGACACCACTCCAGTAATGGACCTGTAATGGATAAGTCACCAGTAGTACATGGGTCCTCTGGCAATTCTGGCAGCCTAATGCAGATGTTTTGGTTAATATAAGGCATCTTAGGCAGCACAAGGCATCAAAGATAAGGTGTGAAGAAATCTAGTGAGGTTTTCAACTGATAAAAAAGAGGGGTCCACTTTAGGCTGAGTACTAGAAGGCCAAATTTTATTTCTATTTTTAATAAATTTAACACTGTTAATCCTTGAAATATTTTCAGAAGACAAGATTTGGGTTTCCAAATGTTGCTGGCCACCATATGAGACACCCCATGGCATTCAAAAAGTCTGCTTGTAACTTGCAGTTAGGACACAGTGCACTTTCAGAATGATTTTGATTCACCAGTTTTCTTTCTACTATCCCCTGAGATACCCTAGTTTACTACACTTGACCTCAATCTGTAGCTCTAGGGGGCATTGATGTGCCAAAGTTCCTGTGATGCTTCTACAAGTCATGTGGATTTCATGCATATATTAGAACACCACAAATAGGAAGGAGCACTTACATTTAGGCAACTCAACCAATGAAGACCACTGCTAAGAGTCAAAAGGCACAATAGATGCTTATACAGAAGCATAAGGGCTCTTTTTTGGACCAGTAGATTTGGATCTGTGATGAAATGCCTCACATTAAACCGCAACTGTTCAGTTCACCTCAAATGATTACTAGGTGTAGATTGGATGTTGCTTTTGATCTTTTTGAAACAGTAATTTCAAGATGATGACCCAAAAGAATCGGACCAACTTCCTTCATGGTAGCTACGTGCTGCTGAAAGTGGCAGTATCAAATTTGTAATAGATATTCCCCATCTTTCCATCTCTCCACACTCCTCTTTTTAGTAAATGCCAAAACACTGGAATTTATATCTGCAAGTAGGGATCTGTAATTTATTTTAAAGCTTTTAAAATTATTTTAACTGGTCCTTGGAATACAGCAACTGCATAACGCTTCTATTTGTTCTGTTTGCTTAAGTAAGAAATCAAACAGAAAGTAAGCATCTAGAGCTTCGTAAACACTACAGTTTCGATTAATTGGGGGGGAAAAAAAGTTATTTGTATTCCAGAAAAATTTGAAAACAAATTTCTTCTTTCTCCTGTCTTTTGGCACTATCAATTTCCAGGGGTTTGGGATTTTTTTCTTCCTGTACTGAGATTATTTTTCAGTGGTAATGCATCACAACACATAAATACAATTTTATATTAATGATCATTGATATGGAAAAAAAAGATATGTGTCACTCATAGCTTTTATAAGGTACTAGAGGGGCAGCAAATGGAAAAGATGACCAACACACACAAAATACTACAAAAGTGATCCGTTTTCCTGTTACTTAAGGCCCACAGAATGGCACTAGGATTGTGATAATTCTCTTACGTTTTATGATCTAAACTGTGCCATAAAGTAGTTAAAAATGCAACAGAAAAACAAAGTAATTTTATAGCATTTTAAATATATCTGCATAATGTCAAATATACCTAGGTATAAGCATAACAGATGTTCTCTTATATTAAATATAGGGAATAAATGTTATTTTTAGAGTAAGAGGATGGGTAATGAATGACAGGTTTGGCTGAGTTCAGTGCTTGAAATCTAACTAGTACATCAAAATGCTGTTTATTTACAGTAGGTATATATGACCTTTAAAATTACAGTGTTGAAGAGTCACTCATCCTGAAGTCCAAATGAGAAGAAAACACAAAAATATTCTGACACCTGTCATAAGGCTCCATCAATATTTTCAGGACACGATATATAAGACCACAAAGGCCCCTCCACTGTGTCTTTGGCCCAGCTTCCTTTGAAATTATCTGATGTAAGACCATGTAAGACACAGAAGCTAAGGCTTTAGATTTAGATACTTTTGATGGTGTCTTCTTAGTTAGATGAATAAGCTGGTTGTAAAATTTCCAGTACTCAGTCACTGAAAATTTTCAATATTACCAAAGCCCAGGGCATTTCTCATCAATGGCCCTTATCTCAGATTCACTTCATTCCTCTTTTAAACACAGGCATATTTAGTTTATTTCCAGGCCACGATGCTGTCTTCAATGCTGGTATTAAGTCATTAGTCCCAAAGCATTCAATAATCACTACAGTATCAGCTGAGCCTCTGATACACAGCTTCATAAGCTTTTACTGTAGCCTGCTTATTTTGAGGAGGGGAAAAGCACTCCCACTCTGACACACACAAATTTCACTGGAAATTATACTACTTAGGGCAAGGGGAATGGTGTCTATTTCAAAGATACAGTACCTGCTCTAAGGAAAACATGGGTAATTCTTTGAGAGTGCTTAAATTTTTCAATTTTATACATATAAGTTGGTATGGATATGTAATTGAAAACATAAGTAATAAATATATTACTAGCAGAGGAGTTAGATGTAGTTTCTTGAGCTGTTGGCTCATGCCTATGGAAACAGCAGGGTGGCATAATTTTCATGTGGTTTAAAATCCAAGTTTTTTTTAAATACTACTGAGCACCAAACAAAGTACTAACTGAAGTCCATTAGGCTTCCTAAGAATTTCCTTCTTGGTTTGTACCTGGGACTAGCCAACTAAAACCACAGTATTCTACTCATCCTTCTGGAATTACTTATTAGATTTGTAGGCTTTCCGATGTGCCCATTTCAATACTATCTGACAAATAGCAAGTGCACTGTTGTAACACAGACATTCCCATTTAGCAAACATCACTGAGGTTCAGAGGGGCTTGTTTAGATCCCACAGGGAGTCAGTAGCAGGACCAGAAACAGAGGTTAGATCTTCTTAGGCTTCAACTTATATCTGAACCACAAACCAATTTCTATTTCCTTCCTTGATGACTAATTCATTAGCAGAAGCTTTTTCCTTGTAGTGGTGAAATAAACCCAAAAGACACATTCCTAACTTCTCTGACTGGATTCTACAAACCTGGTAAAAATTTTCAGTATCAAGAGCCTGAGAAAGCAAATTGCATCCAACTCCACAGCAGCACAAAAGTGGCAAGCTGCCTGTGAACCTCAGAAGATTCAGAGATTCAGTTTGAAAACCTACCAAAAAGTTCAGATACTTGTACAGAGCTTATCCAAATGACCTGAACCCTCAAGAATGCAGACGTGGGTCTCTTGAGAACAGACATTTTAGTTAGATTTCCATTAGTTTCTGTTTCCTCTTATGCCAAAAATGCAACAATACCTATATTTGTTTTGGGTTTGGTTTTTGGGTTTTCCATTTTTGGTATCTTTTGGGGGTTTATGATGCTTTGTTTTTTGTTTGGTGTTTTTTGTTGTTGTTTTGGTTTGGGCTTTCCTTTTTATTTTTTTTTACTTGAGAGCTTGAAGTGGAGCCAGAAGCATTGCACAGAAGCACAGATTTATACTGAACTAAAGTGCAGCAGGTATTTTATAAAAATTCATCAAGATTTGGTTTGAAAATTTGAGAGCCTATATGTTCTGGTGCATACCCACATATATGTGTAACTTATTTTCAGTCTATATTTTATGGCCCAGGGATACTGTTACATTTAATTCCCCACAGCCCCCACAGATGAAAACGTAGCCACTTCATACTCCAACAGATTGCTATTTGCACATTTTTCATTAATGACCAAGAATCCAGCCAATTCAGAAACTGGTTTCAATACCTGGTTGCCTCCACAAATGAAGGAAATTTCAGCCACCCAGCATCGATGTAGGCAGGTTCAGTGTGCTAATTGCTCAGTTGCCTGTCTGGGAGGGGATGCTGCTGTAGGTTTAGGGAGCAACTGCTGACGCAGTTGTTAGCATTGGTATCTCTAAGTCATACACTTTAAAAAGCTCCTGAATTGGCATCATTCATTCCCTCTTTGTGTGTTAGGACAGGGTGCCATGGTACAGCCTGCAGAGGTGGGTGGAAGTAGGACCTGTTCATCACCTTTTCAGTGCCTTTGAGAGGATAGGATTGCAAAATGCTATCTGCTGCACAGAGCACTAATTTGCCTACGATTGTTGGATAATTATATGAAATATAACAGGGCTTTATTTTTCTTTTCTTGCTCTAATATTTTTGTGTTTATCCTCCTCTCTCACATCCTCCCTAATAAAAGCTGACTTTCAAAACAAAAGCTGAAAAATTCTCACTTTTAGGTACTAAGGCACTTGAGAATCAAAGTTCAATATCTATTTTAGCTTCTGCAATCCACAGGAAAAGAGAGAACAAAAATTCCTTGTCATGGTTTGGACCAAACAAAGCCCAAAGAGGTATCTGACTAGCTGTAACTTTTGATAGTGTTGCCTATAGAAGTGTGAATAGTAAATTGGCACCAAAAGGTGACACTGTTTTCTTAAATTTTTTCTTGTTTTCCATAAAATTATTCAGTAAATGTCATGACCTTTTAACCCTTTACACCTTTCAAGGGCATATGAAAATGAAAAAAACACAGGAAAAGTTTTAGAAACTTATATCACTGTTCAGTAGACTCACTATATTCAGCTGATATGCAGACCAATCTTTCTCAGATTTTCTAAATATAGCAGGGTTTTATTCACAAATTTTGAACCTAATAGCCTTAACACATTGTACAAAAATATTTGCTCAGGTTCATTGTTCACAAGCATTTTCCTTTCACCCCTCCTTCCTCCTGCCCCATACTTTTTCTCCTTAACTAAACACATAGGAAATTAACGAAGTCTGTGACCTAACAAGTGGCAATTCATAAATTCATTAGATTAAAAAAGACTAGTAACATAGCAATTTCTTTAATAGGTTTCCTTCCAATCTCCAATTTACATTTCTGTCTGCCCTGGCAAAGATATTACTTCGTTAAGACTTTTTTTTTCCTTCCCCTAAATTAGAGAAATGTTAATGACTTCTCTTATTTATTGCTTCCATATGCAAGTAGTTATCTTTCTTGCAAATGGAAATGAGACCCAAAATTGCAACAAATGGGGCCAAGCCGCTGAGTGCATATGCTCCTTTTTGGAGAAAGTACACATGCCTGATCAAATTAACTTTAACCTCTCTGTCCATTGAACAGACATCCTCTAATGTGGGGGCTTTTAAAACTGTTCTCGTTAAATTTATTTTGAATCGCTGAGAACACTCTATCACGGTTTCAGCAAATAACCTCTGATAATATTAAACACCTGGTAAGCATGGTACTCAAGGGACCCTGTGCTGCTGTGTTTGACCTGTGACCTCCAGCAGTGAAGTTCGGCCCTTGTGATCCACTTAGATTCAGACAAGAAAGCTATTCTGAAGGAAAACACCTGCTTGCAAGGGCTGACCCCAAGCCAGTGCATGGTTGAAAAAAGTCAGCTGGGTAGAAAGAGACCAGAGCCCCATGCAGGTGCTTCCTACAGCACCACACAACTGAAAAACCAAGGAAAAATAAAGGATAATGTGGGTAACAGTTAGGCACTCCCTCAGCTGTTTGTTTAGGTTTGTGTAGCTCGAGCTTCTCCCAGTGGATGGCAAGGAAATTAAAAAGAACCTACTGGCTCTGCATTTCTGAGTCTCTGGGGACTTAGATTTGGCCACTAGGGAATTGCAGCTCCGTGGACTGCTATGAGACTTACTGCTGTGGCAAAAGACAAGTTTGGAGGCCTCATCCCTTCTTTCCTACCCATAACCTTTGCTCCTGTTTCCATGCTCAGAAAAAAAAAAAAAAGAATGGGTTCTTCCTCTGAAGAGTCTTTTTGGTTTTTATTTATTTTCCTGTTATTGATATGTCCTCTCAAATAATCTACTTTTATTTTAGAAATGCATTGTAAATCAACAGTTAAAATCACTGAAACCAAAGCCTCCTTCTAGGAAAGAGGAAAAGGAAAATCCTTCCCTAGCTAAGTTAAGGTTTTTACAGCAATTCATTTTAAGCACTGCAATAATGATTCTTTTCAAGTAGAGAGGGCCCCACTTTCAGTCAGGTTTTTTTAGTCAAATGTCACATTACTCATTTCTGTCAGCAGGTCTGCACAGCGATAAGGCAGTGAGTGGAAAATATTTAATCTATCTCTTTATTTATTGAGTATCACAAAATAAGATGACAGAGATGGAAAGCTAACTCTGTTGAAATTCTTCCGCTAATTTCTTCATACACTTTTCTCCAAGGCAGTGACCTTGGATTTGACCAAGGTAGTGACTTCGATGAGGGACTTGAATGTCTTTCATTCACACAGCCAAAGGCTGTCAATGCACCTCCATTCACTTGATGAGAGCACCTTCAGCTGGCATCAGTAAAACCCTTCCATTCCCAACAGTCTCAGACTCTGGAGGTCTCAGATATTAAACAGCCAGTTTTGGACTATTTGAAAAGATCTGGGAAACAGTGGTAGGGGGAAAGGAGAATTCTGCAAGAAAAATTCAGATGCGACTTGACAGAAATAATTTCAGCTTGGCTTTTTATAGCCTTCAGATCTGGATTGTTTTCCATTACTCTGGGAAAGACAGGGTTTGTATACCTGTCCTAGATGTGAAGGGTCAGTGTGCAACTATGGTCATTAATACAACAGGATTTAAAAAAAAATAGGGGAAAAAAGGGAGAAGAAAGGAAGGAAGGAAAGAAAGGAAAAAAAAAAGAAATTATTGGCAAGCAGAGTGGTACTAGTAATTTACCTTCATCTTTTGCCCAGCATCTTGAGTCTGATAAAGACCAACATCTGAAAACAATCATTGGAGCATATTAGGGTTTTTTCCAAGCCATATCAAACTACAATGTAATAATGAGACATTTATTCTGCAGTATTTTAAGGTTTAAACAATTTGCAATCTACTTTCAAGAAGACTTAGATGGAAGCAGGAAGAACACAAGTTCTTTAAGTAACTTCCTCACTGTTCCTTAGTTATACACTGGGAACACTTGACACCCAATTGCATTCATCCCGCTGGAAGTAAATGTAGGTCATCACTTCATATAAGACTCTTGGTATGATTTCTGCCAGGGCTGATAACAATGTCCTATTGTTGATGAGCCTCTGTCAGTACCACTTAGCAGTGAGAATGTCAAATTGTCAAGTGTTTTTAAGAGTGGAAGGTGAGAGACAACCAGTACCAATTTCACTTGGAGCCAGAGGATTGAATCCCCCCCACATGTCCTCACTATGCAGGGTAACTCAATGTGATGGGAGGCTGTAGCCACTGGAAAAACAGTGAAGACATTTTTTAAGATTACGCTCCTGGGAGTGTAAAAGGACAGTATCTTCACTTATTCTTTAGAGAAACTCTAGGATGTCTCTAACAACAGCATAAAAATTAAATTAAATCCAGACATTAGACCTGAAAATTTCCAGTCCACTCCTCTGTTCTTAGGGGACTTCCTTCTGCCTGCCTATACCTCTGCTATTGCTTTAACTTCCCTCCTGTTCCTAAATAGTGGTGCACAGTCATTATTCCATACAGAAGGAAATCTGATCTGTAAAGAATCACAATAGGTAATCAGGTTGTTTATGCTGTGCTCACACATTAATGCAATGTTAGTCCAATCCAGGTCCTAGCAGACAAATGCCTACTTTGCACCACTGTCTCCAACAGGGCTCCCTGGGCTGAAGGAGTGTAGCAACATAGGGTTGGATTTATATCACCTGAATTCCACCAAGTTCTACCGTACTTCTTGCCAAGGTGCCTCTGAGGTTCCTGATCATTTAAATAGCCAGAAAAGGGCCTCAGACAAGGGGATTCCCTAGCAGAAATATTAAAAAGAATTTAGTCTTGGAATTTAAGACTGCTGAAAATAACCTGTATCCTTTTGCATCTCTCAGGACATTTCTTTCAGGTTGAGCCTGGTAGGGAAGCCTACCTACTACAAGCTGCCCTCTCACTGTTCTGCAGACAAGAGACATGTCAACTTTTGGGACTCTTAGCTTGGTGACTTTCACAGTCAGAACACTAAGTATGAAGACAAAACACTTCAGAAAAATAATACCATAAAGAAAGCTTCCCTCTTTTCTCTGTTAATCTTTGTTTTCTGGTTTAACCTCTACTTAATTACTAGACACTGCCTGTTTTAATACTTACTCTTCTGCTCTCCCCCATTAGCTGCCTGTTCCGAACCCTCTCTGCATAAGCAGAGGCCAACTACAGCACACAAGACAACATAACCTGATACAGTCCCAGGATTATCCCCTTATTTCCCATATGCTGTATACCTGTTCAGTTTCCTCACTGCATTTTACTCATCCGTGTTATACCATGGCATTGTTCTCATGGCACTCTCAGTTTCCAGCTGAGAACTAATCTTAGCAGGAACTTTTCTATAAAGTTTTACTCACTGTTTCACAGTCTGAAATAATTATTATTGTGTCCCAATTTTTAGGTGTTAATGACAATTTTGTGAGAGGAAAAGGAGTAAAGTAAATCAAAAAGAGACGGTGTTTTCCCCTTTCCTCAACATCTGTCTCAAGTTCTCTGCCTAAAGTGTGCTATTGAATTTAGGAAGGATTATTTATTTATTTTAAAATTATTTTTTCCTCTTGCTTTGCTCTCATGAGTGAAATAAAAAAGGAAAACAGCTGCTTTAGATAAAATCATCCTGCACAACAGCCACCTGGTAATGAGACTATCCAATTTGTTAACAGTAAAGATAAAAGTAAACAAAGAGTTTCAGAAAATATATATATTCCCTTGGTCTTGAGCATGAGCTACCCTCTAATTAATGGAGCGAAGAATTTTTTCCTAGCTACAAATGTGGAGTTTTCCAAAAGTGCTTAATGCAGCCATATTCTTGTAAAGCAACAGGTTTAAGAGACAGAACTGCAGAGAGCAATGAGGCATTCTGTTTGGTACAGCAGAGCTATACTGACCTCACTACGGTTTTCTCTAAAGCTGGTTTTAGAGTTTAAAGGTGCGGCATTTTCATATACTGCTACACAATCTGCATGGAGCTTGGAGCAGACAAACAGAATTCAAAATACTGTTGTTCTGATACTCCAGAAAGGATAGTTTTATGCAAGTATCAAGGGATTCCCATAAGAATGATTTCCTTTGCCATGTCTTTTGAATCATTATCCTGATTTTCTAACAACATTATGGTTTCTTCTTTCCTCCACTCCTAAGAAACCTGTATTTGTATAAATGAAGAGCAAGTGGGACACAACCACAAAGAAGGTGGGACAGCCTTAATTCTACTGTTAAAATGTGCAGAGAAACAAAAAAAAAATCATTGGTAGACCTTGAAAAAAAAAGCAGCACCTCTCCAGTTGTTCTCTAATCAGTCCCAGGTACGGATTTACTACGGCCTAAGAAGGAAAGCAGAATTGCTTTTACTACTGCCTGCCAAATGCATAATTGTTGCTGTTTAGGAAAGAATGTTCTCCTTTTTCCCAGCCTGTTGGAGTGGTAAATTACCTTTTCCTTAGTTTGTGGAAAAACACATTCTCTCTGGAAAGCAAACCTGATATTATACATACTTTGATTTTTACACTCTTTCTATTAAACAAGTTTAGCTGAGTAATACGTGATCTTCTTTGGTATTACATATGTTCATAATCAAATAGTAAAGACCTGCCACAGTTCTTCACAAAACAACATGCAGTATTTTAAATATTGTCTTTTTCAAACAACTGGTGATGAATTTACAAAAGCTCTTAGCTGCTATTCTGGAAAAGTTCACTCAAGCAACTCTGAAAAGACAAAGAGGAAAAAAAAACAAAGGAAAAAGAAGGTGCAAGAAGGTGCATAAATTATTGTAGCCCTGGGGCAGTGTGTGAGTTTTACAGGGCTATTTATTTTGCTTTTCAATAAAAATGTGTAATAGACCCACCAGACCTATTACTTGCCCATTGGACCCATTACCTCTATTGAACAAAGGTAGCATAGCTTAAAGAGAGGAATGATTGGCAGCTAAGCCTCCTCCAGCCCAGCCAGAGCTGCACCAGGGCTGCAACCCACTGCTATGCCTGCTAAGCCTGCTTCCCACCTTCCCCACAGCAATAAAATGCAAAGACAGATAGAGATGCTACAGGAAGTGATGGTGCCAGTATGGCAGCAGCAAAGTGTATCATGGCCTTAAAGAGAAGCAGGTGTGGGCTCTCTGTTGTTCAACCGAGCATCTTCACGATCTGAAGTTGTTTAGCAGAACTGGTCTGGCCAGACAGAGCTGCAACTGAAACGTGGTATCCTCAAGTAGGAAGGGATTAATGGTAATCTGTCCTTCTTGAAGTCTTAATCTAGCAAGGTGCTGAGCACCAGGACCGCAGCCTGGCTGAGCACAGAAATACAGGCTTAGGTACTTAAGAGTTAGGCACATTAAAAAGTGCTTTCCAGCTAAATCTTTCCTAGTGTTGCAAACTCTGATTGAATTCTTGGCACAGTGTTCAGTACCTTTAGAGGTTAAATAGATTTTACATGAATTTTAAGGCTTCATGCAACTGCTAAATAATTAATCCCCATAAACATAAAATTTAGAAATGTGTATTCAATGCTGGTAATTATAATTGAAATCTTTCATATTAGTTAAAGTTTCACATTACTGATGGCTTCTGTGTGGTGGTGTGAATTGATGCAAAGAGACAGCACCACACTTTTCTTTTATTCCTAAATCTGATATGTGTCAGGAATGTGAAAGCACCCAGCACTTTCCAGAGAAGGGCCACAGAATTACAGCATTCTCAGAAGAAATGGAATGAAAGAAATCTTACAGCACCACAAATAAAAATTCCATTACATTTATTCCAGTCAAAATGGTTCTCACACTCCATGAATTCAGAAGGTCCAGGTGAGTTTCTCCTGAAGAAAGTAGGGGAATAAAATGCAACAGCATATATTCTTAACACAAAATGAATAAATACAAGGAAAATGTTTGGGGTTTTTTTCATTTTGTTCAATTGGTTTGTTAAGGGTTTTTAAAAACTTATTTATTTTTAAAGTTATCTCTGGCTCATTACTTAAACAGAATACCAAAATCTATCAGAGCAGCCAAAAATAGAGTAACAATATAAATACAGTATTATGTATTGCAACACCCACACTTACAAAATTCTTTACAGGTGCAGACTTCAAAAACTTTTGGAATGAAGATAGTCTTATTTGCCTTCTATGGCTGTCAACACTGATGACAAGTGGTTCACTTCTCTAAGGAGATATTGTTAGTCATAAGAGTGGAAGTGTTGGAGAACTCTGTTCCTTCAGCATATGCAGATTGCATTTCCATTGCTATTGACAACAGCTTCATCAGAAATTTTGCTTCAGTTTGCAATAGTGAAGCCTTCCCACAATCCCTCTGATTTCACCTGAGACTAGAATAACACAAGATATGTTAATATGCAAATCTGTGTCAAAGTATAATGGTGTTCTTACATCTTAACCACTCTCTCTGCTGCCTGTACCTTCCTCAGTGTGTACTACCTCTTATAGTGCCCGCCAGGTTTGAATCTTTCCTAATCCCCATTACTGCTAGCTCAGGTCCCGTTGTACCAAATTGAAACATCAGTTTGGAAGACGTGAAGGTTCACTCCTGGCCAGTACTTGTGGGAAGGCAGAGAAGCCATGTACTTTCTCATATGCATCTACTTGGCATCTTCCCCAAAAGGAGTTCTGCTCAATGCATCCGTGCTATATATTTTAAAGAGTAAAATCAATGGTCTTGAGTTGCCAGAAATGGTGTATGGAATTGTTTGGCTTTCTTCCGTGGCAGCTGAGGCCACAGGAAACAGATACTCTTCAGTTCCCATCCAAACATATTTCATGTAACACACTTCTTCGACTGTTTTAATTCAGCCTCTAATTCCCCCTTTTAAAACATTTAATAGTAATAACAGCAACAATAAATGGGCCATGTTATAGGTCCTTCTCCCAGTGGCTCACCTATAACATAAAACTATTTCTTGATATAGAAACAAATCAGAGGAAAGAAGACTCTTGGTAATTGTTCCTTGAATACTGGTGTATTTACATGTTGGAACTGATATTTTTAAAATTTCACACAGAAAAAAAAAGTCTAGATTAGAAATTTTCTAGTTTTGAATTTTCTAGATTGTTCTTGCAAAATCTATGAACAGTGACAACAAGAAGTCTAAAATGCACTTAGAAATTGTGTCCTATTTGCTCTCTATTTGTCTCTGTTTGTTGTCATTTTATTGCATAAAGTAAAAGAGGGAGATTGCTACTTAAGAGCTAAATAGGCTGCCAGTAGTGATTTGTACTTTAATAGTTTTAAATATTTTTGTTGTTTTCATCTCTATAAAAAAATTATAAAGACTGCATGTAATGTGAGCATGAAGCAGAGGATAAACTGGAATGAAATTCAGCCCCTGGGCTGGAGTCTAAACTTGTAAAACAATCCTTCCTGGCCACTGTCTTGGCCCATAGATTGGGAAGGAAGCCACTGAGCTTTCTATTCCTTCTTAAGGGCAGTGAGAGGAGCTCAATGCAGCTGCCAAACCAACACATTTTTTAAAAAATTTGACTCAGCCTGAACTAAATTAAACAGGTTTTGTTTCTTCTTGAAGAAATGAGGAAAGAAAAAGTGTTTGGGTCAGCTGAGAACAGAACACTTCATTTAGAGGCACTGCATATAAAACCAAATGAAGCAAAGAGCCAGATCCCAGAAGGAGGGAGATGGTTCCCTTCTTTTATCCAAGAGCCCAGTAGTTAAAGCACCATATAAGACACAGGAGTCCAGCATTCCACACCATTTGGGAGAATTTAATGTATAGCCTAACTCTCACTCTGTAGCTACTTCTGCCAGATGTTATTACATTTTCTGAGCTAAAGGATATTGCATGGAATTACACATGGAAGCCATGGTGAAGAAGGGACTCAAAGAATCAGACCATTACACAACCACAAAGAGACTGGAAAGGAATTCAAGAGCTCTCTGGACTCACCTTCCATTCAGAGGAGGAATATTCAGACCAGATTGTGCAGGACTATGTCCAGTTTAATCTTGAACAGCTCTAAGGACAGAGATTCCGCAGACTCACTGAGCAGCCTTTTCCTATGTTTGACCAACCTCATACTTGATTAAAAAAATTGTTTCATATGAAGAACTTTCAGATTTTCATGTGTTTCAAAGAGTGTCTGTTGCCTCTTGTCCTAATGCTTCATATTTCTTGAAAGAGTTTGATTTTGTCATCTCTCTTATTGGCTAGCTGTGAACAGCAATTAGATGCCCCTGAAAACCCTTCTCCAGGATTAATAGACTCAATTGCCCCAACCTCTCCTCATATGGCATGTGCTGCAGTCCCTAACTGCTTGCTACTACTCATGGAACTTTCTTTGAGGATTAGGAAACCCCAAACTGGGCACAGTATTTCACAACTTCCAGATAGAGGGGAAAGGTCATTTCCTTCACCTTTGACTAGCTAAGGACATAGCTAACACAGCCCAGGATGCCCCTGGCGTCCATTGCTGCAAGGTCACGTTTCTGGTTCTTTCTCAACTTATTCCCAAAGACCTCACAGATTCTTTCTATCAAGCTGACTTCCTGTGTGATAAGTACCAAAAGTCTAGGTGTCCAAAAATACTAGAGAATCCTCACAATAAGTCTGTGCATATATGGTAGTTCGAATTGGAAGTCAATCCCCTAATCTCATACTGCCTTTGACATGGTCCCCCACAACATCCTTCTCTCTAAATTGGAGAGAGACAGATTTGATGAGTGGAAGGTTAGATGGATAAGAAAGTGGCTGGATGGTCACATCCAGAGGGTAGTGGTCAACAGCTCAGAGTCCTGATGGATATCCGTGACAAGTGGTGTCCTTCAAGGGTCTGTATTGGGACCAGTCTTATTTAATATCTGCATCACTGACATAGATGAAGGGATCGAGTTCGCTCTCAGCAAATTTGCAGATGGCACCAGGCTGAGTAGTGTGGTTGCCACATCTGAAGAATGGGTTGCCATTCAGAGGGACCTGGACAAGCTTGAGAAGTGGGTCCACGGGAACGTCATGCAGCAACCTTATGAGGAGTTGGAAGCCCTGGCAGCCAACTAGGCAAGCAAGGGGCAGGGCTGAGAGAAATTGGGTCAGATTTCAAGGGCTCCAGGGAGGACAAATACGGCAATTAGTCAAAGGACTGCTGGTCAAGGGTCTTTAAAGATGAAGGCTGGAAGCTGGTCACTGCATATACCAGCCGGAAGGTTCCTTCTCAGAATCTGACATATAGGACTGGTAGCTTCTATAACAGGTATGAGGCTCTGGAACTACAAAGCCAGACAACTGATGTGGTGAGCACAGCTCCTTCTGGGGTAATGGGACCCCTGTACCTCACATCAAGACCTCTTCTGTTAACACGAAAAGAAGGGTAGTTGTCATAGGAGACTCCCTTCCAAGGGGAACGAAGGGCACAATATGCAGACCAAACCCAACTCACAGGGAAGTCTGCTGTCTCACAGGGGTTCAGGTAAGGGACATTTTTGGAAAACTCTCCAGTCTAGTAAGGCCCTCTGATTACTATCTGCTATTGGTTGTTCAAATCGGCAGAGACGAAATAACAAAGAGAAGTCTCAGGGCAAATAAAAGACTTCAGGGCCCTGGGACAATTGGTAAAGGGATCAGGAGCATAAATAGTGATTTCCTCAATCTTTCCAACAATAAGGAGCAATATTGATAAGAATAGGCAGATCTATCAGGTGTCATGTGAAAGGGAGGAGAGACAGAAATGCAAAGATTTCTATTCTTACCTGTACTAAATAAAAGTTGTTAGCTATAAGCGCCCTCGGAGTAATCAAAGTTTTACGAACCCAGCACTGCCTGCCAGCCTCTGGACAAAACACAGGCTGGAAATACCTTTGACTCCCCAGTGAGGACCACACTTAAGCCACGGAGAAATTATTAGCAATAAGCGCCTCCAGAAAATCAGATCCTTGTGTTTCCCAACACTGTCTGTCGACTACCGGACAGCACACAGGTTGGAAGAGTTTCTGACCTCTGCTATTGAGGCAAGACTTAATAGCAAAAA
>VWZD01012781.1:69521-119189 GCA_013396695.1 Sakesphorus luctuosus | reverse complement strand
CTGTGAGCCTCCCGAGGGATCCCTGCCCATGCACAGCCCGGGAGAGACCCCAAAATATCCCTGTGAGCCTCCCATGTGCCTGCTCCTGGTCCCACAGTTGCGCTGCTTTAGCACAAGGGATCTGTGCCGGGATCACCCCGGGGAGCTGTGCTGGGATCACCCCAGGGAGAAGAAGGAGCTGTGCTGGGATTACCCCACAAAGAAGGATTCGAGTATCCCCACGAAGAGGGGAGGGTGCTCTGGGATACCCACGGGCGTGGAGATGAATTTCATGGGTATCCCCGGGGGTGGATTGTGCCAAGGAGAAGTGGTTTGAACCGCTGAAGGTTGTGGAGAGAATGGAACAATGCCAGGGAAGTTCCTGAGTGAGTAAAGAGACAAGTGCTGCTGATTTCCAGCGCTGGTCTCAGCACTGACACCTTAATCCCACTGGACGGGCCGCATTCCAGGGGTGTGTTGACATGAAGCCTGCGTGGGAATGCCCCACTGCACTGTGAGGGATCCTGGGGTGCAACAGGCATGGCCTCTGTCGGGCTCTGAGATCGCCCTTCAGGGCATGTGAAGGGATTCCACATTGTGCAGACTCCAGTCCCATTCCCAGTTTTCCCAAGGCAGGCATTACTGAAAACCCTGGCATATGTTTTCCGCTGATTTCTGAGATCCCAGAGTGTCACCCTGGCTGCCCTTTCGAAGTACCATTCAACAGTGGGTGGGCACAGCCTGGTTACTGCCCAGGCAGTCAAAGCCTGGCTCAGGGAGCCTCTGAACAGGGGACTCAGCACCCAGAGGGCAGCACCCAGCATTGCTGATGGCCCATCAGTTAGGTCCCATCAAGGTCCTGTTAATTAGTGAGGACCTTTGTTTTGCCTCCTGACATTGCTTGTCAGGCAGTGTCCCTGGAGATGCTCTTCATGGCTTCTGCCTTTTCCTGGGCATCCCATTTGAGGAGGCTCAGGCCCACATGATCCCACTGCAATAAAGGTGCCCTGAGTCCCGGGACCCTTCCCATGTGCTCCCCCAGCCCCTCTGGGCCCCACTGGTGGTCACAGGAGCCCCAGGCTGGCTCCTGCCTGCCCACACCGTGGGCATCCTGGCTGAGCCTGGGCATAGAGCTCAGCCAGTGCTGGTGGAGCCACACACACTGGTGTGCCAGTTCCATCCCTCTCTAGTTGAACAGAAGAGCTGATGCAGGAAGTTCTCACTTGGAGTTTGTGTTGGGTGCTTCAACCTCCAGTCCTGGGGGCTGCGCTTGCAGCCCTGGGTGGAGGGCTCAGCCTGTGGGCTCAGAACTGCTCCGGGGGTGGATGTGCAGGTAAAAGCTGGTCTGACTCTGAGCTGCTGCTCCAGCTTTTCCGGCTGTACACGTCTTGGGACCAGCCACCGGCTTTCAGCTTTTCTTTAAGGATGTGCCTGCGGAGAGAGGAGGTGGCTGAGGCCCCCACTCAGCACCACGGGGGGAGCTGCTGGCACAGACTGGCCCAGGGGCACACCTGCCCCTCAGGCACCAGCGAGCAGGGGATGGCTCTGGGCAGGGGCCCTGGGCAGGAGCGGGCGCCAGGGCACACCTCTGCCTTTCAAGGGCACCTCGTGCCCTGCTCCTTCTCCTGCCCACCCTGCTTTGCCCTTGCCCCTCCTCCTGGGGCTGCTCTTGTCCAGGCAGGCGCAGTTGGAGCCAGCACTGGCTCCAGTGCCAGCGGCTCCCCAGGACAGGCCCAGAACTGAGGGGCCAGTTAAAGCCTGGGACAGAGCAGAGCCCTCAGCACAGGGATTTGCCAAGGAGCTGGGCACTGCAGAGCAGCCAGGCTGGGAATGGTTCCTGGCTATAAGCTGCCTTCCAAAGAAGCTGTTTGAGGGGCAGATCAACAAACAACTCACCATTTTCTCACCCTCCAGCCCCAGACTGCAGCACAGCACAACATGATGACAAGCTGCGTTCCCAGCATGCTTCCCATCATCACAGCCAAACAGCGTGTTCCTGAACAGAAGCTTCTTGGGATGCTCTCCTGGATTTTGGGAGCAGATGTTTTGGTGTTGGCTGCATCTGTGGGAGCCATTTGGAGCGTTAGTCTGTCCTGTGCACCCCTACCAAGCTGGCAGCAGGTTGGATGTGCCCAGGACATTCTCTGTTTCCCCCAGTGCTGGTGCCTGGAGGCTCCCAGCCCTGGGACAGGCTGTCCCAGCAAACCAAGCCCAGAAGGAGGGAGGAGAGCCCTGGGGGAGCAGAGCTGCTTGGGCAGTGGCTCCTTTGAGGGACAAAGACACAACCCATCCCTGCAGCTGGCAGTGCCAGCCCCGACCCTCCCTGCCCTGGAACAGCTCCCACAGCTCATGGGGACAGTCAGGGCCTCTCAGGGGACACGTGAGCCCTGCCCAGTATGGGAGCTGAGCACACACAGCAATTACCCCGTGTGCCACTTCCTGGCATCGCCTGCCTTCCACCAGCAGAGCCTGGCACGGACCCTCTGCTTCCTTTGGGAAATGCCGCCCTCAGCACAGGCTCTTGGTCCATCTCTGGAGAAAGGAAGAGGGACAGCTGGATCAGGTGGGACTGTTCCCATCAGGGACATGGCACCTTCAGGAGCCAATACTTGTCAAAGACATGCATAAGGTTCAGGAGAACGGATGGAGTTTTGGGGCTGGGTCAGGGCACTCCCTCCTGCAAAGAGCCACCAGAGCTGAGCTGCCTGGAGAGCAGGGAATTGCAGGGCATCTCCTGGTTTGCATGGCCTGGGGTGTATTTTGGGCACAGTGTCAGGAGATGCTCAGGGCCTTCCTGCAGAGGCTGGGCAGAAGCTGCAGCCAGGCCAGGCAGGGAAATAGCCCCGTCAGGCGTGAAAGTAGCAGCAGGACAGTGAGGCTGCCATTTATCCCTTCCTGCTGTGCAGCCACAGCGTGCCCACATGTGGATCTAAAGCCCCAGCTGCTGAGTCTCATGGCCCAGGCTCAGGGAAACACACACACACCGTGCTCTTTCTCCAGTTCCTTTACAATTCCTTTTAGAACTTCATTTGACTGCTGGGATTTTTTTGTCACCTGGAGGTTAGTTACTGCCTGTTGGAGGACCTGAATGGAGAGTGGCTGCATTGGACATGAAGGGTTTAGAGCAAACCAGAGCTCAGCCTGTGAGGTCAGCAGGGACAGACTACTCACCCCTGTGATGTGAGCCAGGATTATGTGCAGCATCCAGCTCAGGAGCTGGAGATGTCCTCCCTGTGGACACACCTGTAACTCAACCGCCAGAGAAGCTTCTGTCATCTGGATCTTGCTGCATTCTCATCCATTAGTCTTTGAGGGGACATTGAAAACTTACCTGCAGGAATCCCTGAGGACTCCAAAGAATCTTCCATTGCAGGTGCTGGAGAAGTATTCCCAGCACCCTGACCTAGAAGCAAACACAGATGAGAAGTGTTTCCAAGGGGATGGAGTCAGGCCCTGTCAGGACACACTGGAGCCTTGCTCTCCCCGTCTGCCTTTTCCCCAGCTTGGGCACTCCCTGCAGCTGCTCCCAGGTTTTGGAACATGTCCCTCCCTGAGGACCCCCAGCAGGACAGCTCCGTGCCCGAGTGCCCTGAGTGTGCTTGGGATAACCCATCTGTGCTGGGATGGTCTTCTCTGGGTTGTGCCAGCACTGCCCAACAGCAGAGATGGCCCTGAAACACACCCACCTCGCCTTCTCTGCAGGTCACTCAGCATCTGGTCCAGCAGTTCCAAGGCCTCCTGGGACTTCTTGTCTCCTGGAGCTTGGCTCCTGCCTCTTGGGGGACCTGAATTTAAAGTGGTTCCATTGGACATGAAGGGATTAGAGCAAAGCAGAACTCAGCCTGTGAGGTCAGCAGGGACAGGCTACTCACCTCTGGGCTGTGAGCTGGAATTAGGTGCAGAATACAGCTCAGGAACTGTAAAAGTCCTCCCTGTGGGCACACCTGTAACTCAAGAGCCAGAGACACTTGTGCCATCTCTGGTGATGTGCACTGGCAGCCCTGAATCGCAGGAGCTGAATGCTCCCTCCTCCCACAGTCAGGGACCCTGTGGGGTCTCTCTTGGACCTGAGAATGGAGCAGGCTGAGATTTCCACAATCCATCAGCCTTGAGAAAATCTTATGGAAAATGGCACATGAATGAGCTCTTGCCACAGGGATTATTCTGTCAGGAAAGGGACATTGAGAACTTGCCTTCAGGAGGCCAGAAGAACTTCCTAACATCATCTGCCAGGTCTTTTGGATAATCCAATTCAGCACCCTCATCTAGGAGCAGAGAGAGATGAGAACCATTTCCATGGCATGCTGGGATCCCCTTGTGCCTCAGAGCTCCGTGGCACTGCCAGGGGTTTGGGGAACACCGTGGCAGGCAGATGTGCATGGCCATGGGCAGAGCTGCAGAGGGCCTGGGGGGCTCTGGGCTGGCTCCTGGGCACTCTGCACACTCTTTGCAGCCCCTGTGCAGCATCCCTGGAGGAGCGGCTGGAGCAGCCAAGGGCCCCTGGGGGCTCTCTCCTGCCCTCAGGGCTCCCTGGCTAAGGCCCTGGCACACCCCATGCCCGAGGCTTCCTGGGGGGCAGAGCCCCTTGGCCGGGCAAGGTGCCCCAGGCCACAGCTCACCTGCTCCCTGCGCTGGCAGCGGAGCAGCCTGGGCAGCCCTGGCGTGCAGGGCCCCTGCAAGGAGGAGGAGGAGGAGGGAGAGATGCAGAGCAAGGGCCATGGCCCCTCGTCCTCACAGCATCCCGCAGCTGCTGGCACTGCCACTGTCCTCACACCACTGTCCTGTATTCCCTGTCCTGTATTTCCTGTCCTGTAATATCTCCAAATCCACCGCTGCTGCCACAACAGTTGTGGTCAGGGACTGAGTGGTTGGTCCTTGTGGTGCTGTGGGACCACAGGGCTCTGTGACCTCACAGCCCTGCTGTGACCTCTGAACCCTGCTGTGTCCTCACATTTGGGGTTGGTTCATGTGGGGACGGATCTTGGGGTGCTCATGAGGAGATACTGGAGCATGGTTACCCCAGCAGAATCAAGTGTATGCTCAGCAAGTTTGCCGATGACACCAAGCTCAGTGGTGCAGCTGACACATTTGAAGGATGAGGCCATTCAGAAGGACCAGGACAAGCTCAAGAAGTGGCAGCATGGGAATCTCATGCTGACTGAATGATCCATTTAAGTGTTTGGAATCAAGTTCTTACAGAATTGAACGGTATGTTGTGGAATTAAAGGGTAAATGGAAAACTAAGGTTAAAAAAAAAAAGGCTGTTTGTCCCCATGGCGCATGAATTTACTGAAAAAGGAGTTTTTCAAGCCCAAAGGTTCTTGCTCCACTCCAGGAAAAGCGTAATTCAGAGTGCCAGAGATTTTCCCTTAAAACATTGTGGATGTTCTCATGCTGCCATGCATTACTAGAGTTGGGGCAACTTCTCACTCTTTATGTTTGATTTTTCTTTGGAAACAGTAAGAGGAAAAAATGTGCCCACTGTGAAGATTTGGTTCACGCAGGTTGGCTGTTATTAGAGCTGCAAAAGAGTTCCTGCCTGGGGAGCTCCCAGAGGCTGTCCCAACTGAAATCCAGTGCAGGTGCCACTGGCATTTGCTCTAGGACAACTCACCACGCTTTGCTGCTGGGCATATTTTGTTTGTTTTCTGGCTGTCACTGCCTCAGAGCAGCCACCCAGAGTGCTGGGCATCTGGGTGCATAAAACAGATTTGTTGGTTCCTCTAAATCCAATCAAACCCACTGTGGATGTTCAGCCCCGAGAAGAGGAGGCTCAGGGGAGACCTTCCCACTCTAAAGGCTGTAATGAGGTGGTGGTCGGGCTCTGCTCCCGGGTAACAAGTGACAGGACAAGAGGAAATGACCTCAACTTGTGCCAGGAAAGGTTTAGGTTTGATATTAGGAAAATTTTTTTCATGGAAAAGGTTGTAAAACACTAGAACAAGCTGCCCAGGGCAGTGGTGGAGTCACCAGCCCTGGAAATGTTCAAAAACCGTGTCACCTGGGGACGTGGTGGTGTTGGGTTGGTGGTTGGACTTGGTGGTTTTAAAGGTCTTTTCCACCCTTAATGATTCTGTGATTCGGAGATTCTGAACAACCCAGCAGTGACACGGCCTGGTTTGTCAGTGTGAGGAGGTGGCACTGGAAGTGTCCTGCCATGCAGAGCCTGGTGCTGCTGAGGGACCTGCTGTTCAGCTCCACGGGTTTTAGATCTGACCTCCCAGGCCTTCTCTGGTGGTGCCTTTCCTCCCCTCTGCCAGATAACCTCTGTGCCACTGCCCACAAGTGTGCCCTCAGCTGGCTGCAGGTGGGGCAGAGCCTCACCCAGTGGGCCAGCCCAGGCTCCCCCCAAGTCACCCAGCGTGGACTCAGGGGGCACATAAGCTTTCCAGGACATTTTTGGGCATTTGCATCCCTTTCTCCTCTTGCTCATAGTAAATAATCAGAATCATGCAGTCACAAACTGGTTTGGGTTGGAAGGGACCTTAAAGCCCATTTCATTCCACAGGGACAGGTACACCTTCCACTAGACCAGGTTGCTGCAAGCCCCATCCAGGGGTGAGGAGTCCACAACCCCTCAGGACAGCTAACCTTTCTTCTTTTTTTTTTTTTCTTTTCACTTTTCCTTACACATCACCACAAATTCCTCCATGGTGGCAGAGAGGCTTCCTCTCCACCCCCAGGTTCCCCAACCCTGTTCATCCAACACTCCCAACACCTGTAGTGAAGCACCTGAGGCAGAGGAAGGGCTGGATATGGTTGCAGCCACTGGACAAGGCAGGCAGGCTGCCACCTCCCAAGTGGAAATTCGAGCTGAACAGAGCAGCAGACAAGTGGCTGTGTGTGAAACAGGTGCTGCCACAGCTGCTACCTGCCTCGGGGACACTGGTGGTGGTTGCCCTTGTGCCAAGGAGCTCAGTAGCTCTGAGGAAGAATCCCACTGTGAGCACATTTCCCATGAGGAGGAGGTGAAGCACTAGACATGTTGGAACCTGGCGTAGAGATCTGTCTTCTCTCAGGATCTTGTAGGAGCTTCATATGGAGAAAGGAAAAAGGATCAGGCAGCTTCTGCAGCACTCCCTCACCTGCTGGAGAAGGAAGAGGAGGAAAACCAGGAATGAATAAAAGACCAATAACTAAGTGCTCTCCTAATTTCTCTCAGTGTAAATTATTTGGTCCCCTTTCTCATGTTTTCCCCACCTCCATCCTCCAATGCATCTCCCAGCACACAGGAGGAGTAAACAAGGTGCAAAGATTGGACAAGGAAAAGGAGCCCACAGCACTTTCCTCAGAAAGGGAACACAAGATCCTGCAACTTCTAGAGGAGATGAGAGGCAGAAAAAAGGGTTGAGGAGCTGATGTAGTGGCAGAGGTGTCAGGGAGAAGAAGTAAGAGGTGAGAGAAGTGTCTGTGGCTGTGAATTGCAGGGCAGGCCACCAGTGACTCGGAACAGTTTGGCACCTCATGGTCATTTGGCAGCTGTCCCCACGAGTTCATCTCTGCTCAAAGGGCACCCACAGCCTGGCTCACCCAGCACTGGTGCCAGGAGCAGCATAAAGAAAAGGGAAGTTAGTGTAGAAAACTCCATGAGTATTGCTGTGTGTTTCCATCAGGTTTTGCAGTCTGTACTGGCTGCACTGTTCCAACACCACACAGTTAGATCAGAGGGAGATGATTTAATCAGCTGGTTAAAATAGTCAAATCAGTTGGTTAAAATCATAGGGACCATTTTAATCTTCCTGTTGCTGCTCAGAGGGCAGAGGATTGGGCCAGAGCCATAGCTTTGGAGAAACAACCAGATAGTGACAGACAGAATTCTTAGCCCAGCAGGAGACCAGCCCCAGAGCAGCACCCCTGGAACCTCTGCAGCACAAACAGTAGGGAGTTCATTCATACAGCAAGATTTCCTGCCCTTATCTGCCCTTCCATATCCACTGCACCTCTTCATTTGAACAGCCACTGTGGGAGCACCCTGTCCTTGCCCCAGTTTGCTCCACACCTAGATGCTTCCCTGGTGTGGTTCAGTGCATCTCCTGGGTGCCTCCCACTGAAGGAAAATAGATCTGTTTACAAGCAACAAAGTGCTCTGTGTAAGCTACAGCCATGAGCTGCCAATTCCGTGTTCTCCCAGCCCAGAAATGCATCCTCCCTCCCTCCCTCCACTCCATCCACAGCAGCCTCGGGACAGCTCCAGGGGTGTGTCACCATGAGGTCAAGTCACCAGGGACTGCAAAGCACCAGACTGTGCCCTGTGCCTTACAAATACAGATGTGTGATGGTTATCTCGTGATAGCCATCAGAGTTCCTGCTGTAATTATATTCCTAACAATTTATCCTTCAGGAGCTCTTTGGTTGGGGTCAGCCCGTGCTCAGAGCTGGAGCAAACTGTGCTCAGGGTCTGCTGTGTGGAACAGTCCCAGGGGTCCTGGTGCTGCCTGTTCCCTGAAAAGATGGAACTGTTACTTTTTTCTGGGTTCACATGATGTGTGTAACCAGAGAGCCAGATAATTTCTAGGTGGGATCATGGATGGCAATGCTCAAACCACTAATATCACTAAATATAGTTGCATGAGATTAAATAATAATACCCCTACTGTCAACCACATTCCCTTTCTTTATTACCAGATTATATGGTAATATGTTACTATAGTTCTTGCCTTATATTTCTTCTTTCTATATGTTGATCATCTAGGAGGGCTGCAGCTGCAGAAGCTCCTGGGGAAATGACTCACCTCCCTTGGGGCAGACGTGGATTTGGACCCAGCAAAGCAGAGGAACATAAAGGTGGAGCGTTGTGTGATTCAGGGAACAAAACATCACAGCAAATGACTGCCTTGAGTTTGCTCTGTTTCTTAGTACACTTGTGAAGTAAGTGGGAAGAAAATGTCCTTACTGTTGCATTACAAAAGGTCAAGTGTACAAACACCTTCAGCTGCAGATGATTGGAAGGACTGTGCTTACAGCCCAGCATGTGCCCCACTCTGCTGCAGGGAGGCTCTAGCCCCAGAACAGCCCAGAACTGGACTGTAGCCCCAAAACAGCCCCAAACTGGGCTCTAGCCCCAAAATGAGCAGGTCAAAGAGACAGCAAGAGGCTCCCTTTTTCTTTTTGCTTCTTTAAAAATTCCTGCCCTCTTCCCACTAAATGTCCTGTGCAAGCACTGTTGGGTGCAGCTTCCAGTTGCATGATTTCTCCTTCCAGTGCTGGTGCTGAGATGTCAGCACCCTCAGGAGGGGCACTGTGAGCACTGGCGTTTGCACTCATGGCAGTCGTGTCCCAGGAAAGCCCTGGCAATAGAAAGGTGTTTTCCCTCTGCAGTTTGCATCCAAACTCATCCAAAGCAACGCTTGTTTAAAAGATGGGTTTAGCTTCCAAGGAATGCTCCTTTGGAACTGCTCTGGGGGCTGCAGCCTATGCAGGGGAGCCTGAAGGGTCCCTGTACCCTGATAGTTTTAGGCTGAGCTTGGAAAACACAAAAAGCTTCTTGCTTTTGGAGTGAGTGAAGAGAGAACAGATGCATCTGAGATGCCAGGCCTGCAGCTTTGTCTCTTGGTGAAAAGCACAATGGTTCCTTAGGAGAAGCTTCTCTCCCAAATTGTAGTTTAGAGGCCCCACTCCCTGCTGAGAAGTGAATCAGCATCCCTCACCTAAGCACCATTACTGTCAGACAAATTGCCTTTCCCCTTTCATTTCCAGAGCTGGGATGTAGGAAGGAAGAGGTTGGGATTGCAGTGCAGGGCAATTTTGTCTCTGTCCTACCACTAGCACTCTCTACCTTCCCCCCAGCACCTGCAGGAGCTCTGCAGCTTCTCCCTATGAAAAATCCTCTGCCCCTGTACAAAGTTCAGAAGCAATGCAAAATCTCTGCTCCCTTCTCTTTTTCCCAGAAATGAGGCTGTGTGTGTGTTGTAGGAGCGCACATGCCAAGTCTCAGCCCAAAGAGGGTTTTATACCTGACTTACAACCTGCTGAAATAACTTTATTATGGAAGCAGTGACATAACTTTATAGTAATGCACTCCCCCACTCTTCTGTGGGTCACGAGGCTTTTATGAGGTGTGTGAACAAGAGGTGACAGGCAGAGCTGGCAGGGCCTGGCTGGGACCCTTCCAGCCAGGGCTGGTGGCTCCAGGGTCCCTGGCAGCCCTGTGGAGATGGAGGGTCCTCACACAGCCATCCTGGGACCTGGGAAAGGAGAAGACATCAGTGAGATGGCTCATGGCAGTCCTTGGCAGGAGCTCCTCCACCTGAGAGCAGAATGTAACTCCTCAAAACCCTGCAAGTTCTTCTCCTTAGCCCTGAAGCACAGACAGCAGAATGAGTTCTGTAGGTGATGCTGTTGATCAGCTCTAGGTGAGTTCAACGGGCAGAAGTCCCACTCCTCCACCCCCTGCCAAACATAACCAGGAGCAAAGGAGGGTGGGAGAGTATCTGCTGTGTTTGCAGTGTGCACTGCTGGCATCAGAGCCTTGCGACTGCTCCTGCTGCCATGGACCAGGAAATGAGTTGTCCTGGCTGCTGCAGTTGGGTTTGAGGGACCTGGGACTCCTCTGGACAGCCAGTGAACTCTGGATCACCCCTGGGGACCAGGTATTGATTAGAATGTAAAACTGTATTTACAATGATCTTGCATTATTACTATTAGGAAGTAGAAGATTCCATCACTTGGTGTGTTCAGCTGGAGAGGAGGAGACAGAGGGGAGACCTCAGTGCAGGTACAACATCCTTGGCAGGGGCAGAGGAGGGGCAGGCACTGATCTCTGCTCTATGGGGACCAGGGAATGGCCTGGAGCTGTGCCAGGGCAGGGACAGCACCCAGGGAATGGCTGGAGCTGTGTCAGGACAGGGTTAGGGTGAACCTCAGGAGAAGGTTGTTCCCCCAGAGGGTGGTGGGCACTGACCAGGCTCCTCAGGGCAGTGGGCACAGCCCCAAGGCTGCCAGAGCTCCAGGAGGGTTTGGATGATGCTCTGGGGCACAGGGGGTGACTCTTGGGGCTGGGCCTGTGCATGGCTGAGGGTTGGACTTGATGGTCCTTGTGGGTCCCTTCCAACTTGGCATATTCTGGGATTCTAGATGTGTAAAGTAATGGTTAAAGCTGGGTTGGAGACAAGAAAGGTTTTGGCTAATTGGGCACTAATTCATGTGTGGTTGACACTCAGCCCTCAATTTGTATTGCAGCCTCTGTAAAGATGAGGGGCTGTTGCAAAGCTGAAGAAATATGTTTGTGCTACAACTCTTGACTCCAAAACTTTCCTAGAAAAAGAACAAATACACCTTTTGAAAAAAGAGGAATCAGTGTTTTCTCTTGCACACCCCACTGCTGTGTGAGAAGCTGCCTGGACAGCAATACTTTTCAGTTCACTTGATGTTTCGAGGGGATTGATTCAGAAACCCTGACCCAAATGGCACAGTGTCAGCAAAACAGCAGCTTCAGTTATATAGAGGGTCATGGAATTGCTCAGGTTGGAAAAGATCTGCAAGATCATCAAGTCCAGTTCTCAACAGAATACCCACACTCGTGTCTGCAGGGTCTCTGTGCTGCACTGAGCCCAACTCCACACCAGGCACTGTGTCCAACATCTGGTACAGCATCTGAGTTGTCTGTGACCAAAGAAATTAAAACTCAGGCACTTGGGCACTGAAATGGTATTTCTGGAGAGTGTAGTGGCTCTGAAGGATCTGGATGTCCCAGAAGAGGGAGAGTAAATGTCGCAGCCTTGATTTCTTGGGAAGGGATCAAGACCGACGACGGGGGTTCTTGCCTGCCTGCTGAGTTGGTGGTGAATCGAGGCCGCAAGGGCTTAAGGTTAGGTTCACCCACCCCGTGACCCACAGTGAAGACACGGAGACAAAGTGAACGCCTTGAAAGCCAGAGCCGATCCAGTTTATTAACAGGGAGGAGGGCCTTTTAAGCCCTCTGGGAAGGAACAGTCTAGAAACTGGGAGGAGGGAAGGCGGAGCATGCAAATCCGCCACAACTGATAGGGTATGCAAATGTATGGGTGGCAACTGGGGAGGAGAAAACAGGGAACTAACAGGATTGGACAACAACTCAAGGGGAACCGACCAATGGTAGCTGGACTTACACTGACAGGGCAAGCCCATCAGTGCTGCCAGCACCACAGAAATAGGGGATAACAGAACTTTATTTAAACTTTATTAAGAAAACTGGGGTAACTGTTGTCGAGTCCATGGTGTTGTGTTGCAGTCCGGCTAGGGATGGTCCTCTTCACTCCTCCGCTCGTTCACCATTGCGCAGGCGCCATCTCCAACAAGTAAATGACCATTTTTAGGGAGGTCACCTACGGAGTTTACAGGGTGAGCAAAGGAAGGAGAGCCCAGATTTAACATGTGGGCAAAATAAATGGGAATTAAAACCCTCTGTGCACCTTCAGTGGTGTCCTCCATGACTTCCCTGATGTTCTTCTGAGCTGGTGAAACTAAACACGGAACACAACTGGGTGGGAAACAGCCACCAAACCCAGCAGCAGTTTGGCCTCTGGTATAATAACTTCAATTCTTTAGTGTGTTAAACAAACTTTACAGGTGCTCCTTGTTTTTAATATTAAAAGTTACATATTAGCTGAGATGAGCATACTGTACAAGCCCCGTTTATTATTTTCTAGTAGCTACTGTTAATTAGAATGGCAAGGTATGAAATTGCCTAAGTAGATTAATGAATAATTTCTTTTTCCAAAAAAATTCTGCAGTTTTTTTTTAACAGAAATTTGCAAAATGGATACAAACAGCTAATTAGAGTGAGGTACTGGTGCTTTGGTGGGGATTTGAAGAACATACACCTGTTTTCACGCTCTGAGTGTGAGACTGAATTTGGGAAGGGATGTTGATGCTATCTTAGGATGTTCAGTCAAGGCAAATTAATCCTGTACTCCCCTGCCGCCTTTCTGGTTTGGAATCTGTGTCACTCTGGGCTGGGCTGGTAGTTTGGGACATGCAGGAGATGAGCAGAAGTTTATCCCCAGGACCTGGGGGCTGGTGTTACTGCAGATGCCAGAGCAGTCTCTGCTCTGCATCAGATGGTTAAATTGGTTTTCTGATATTTTCATTAATGCTGGTTATTGTAGTAAAAATGAGTCATCTAAAAGGTTGAAATGAAAGGAAATAGTGGGAACTGTTCCAGTTTGAGATGATGTTTTTCTTCAAGACACGATTGCAATGAAGGCATAAGAAGATGTGTTGGGTCAAGGGCATGAAGAGGCTTTTGGGAGCCCCCAGTGGGTGCAGGAGAAGATGAAGCAGCCCCAGCAGCAGCTCCTGCGAGGCCCTTTCCTTGCCTGTGCAAAGGCAACTGGAAAACCTGGAGGGTGCAGAGTGCTGCTCTTGGAGGGTTTTACCTGCAGCCTCCAGGCAGCACAGTAACCAATGCTGTGCCTCCAGGCCCATCCCAAAGCAGCATTTTCCATGTCTTCAGCTCCCTTGGAACTCTGAACCAGCCCAGTTCAGTGAGGAACACAGGACTGGGGAATACAGAGAGTGAAAGAGGCCCCACCTCTGCATGGAGAACCTGCTGCATCTCCTGTGCTGCCTCTTCACTGCAGTGACACAGGAGCCCAAGAAAGACAACCAAGCAAACCCCAGATAAAAAACGAAACCCTTATGGGCCATCCAGGGCTCTCAAAGATTATGTCAAACCTTCCTGTGAGCTGACTGAGCACCTTGATGTGATTCTCCAGCAGACTGGTAAGGCAGGTGAGCCAGGGTTGGCATGGACTTGAAGGCTGCTGTCCAAAATTGGGAAGAAATCACTGAATGTCATGTATGTACAATCGAATGCCATGTAGATACAGTTGAATGCCATGTCTATACCATTGAATACCATGTATATACTTCCCTCACCTGAAGTATTGTCATAAATCTCTAGAGACCTCCTTGCTGTGGAAAATCTTTAACTCTTGCCACAGCATTTTCTGAACAGTGTTTTCATGGGTATGTTGGCACAAAACACTGAATTTAAGAATAGTTGGATTTGAACTGAACTTACTGCAGCTTCCAGGGCTTGTTTACCTGAGCCTGACCATATGGGGAAAGGACAACATTGTACATCTGGATCATGGCTTTACAAATATTTATTCCTTTGACTCCATTTCTCTGCTGCCTTCCTTCCCTGCAGCTCATGTGTTTCCGGGATAACACAGTGTCTTAGGTCCTCATTTTCTACATTTATTGTAAAATAAACCCCTGTGGAGATTCAGTCTGCACATCCAACACTACACATGTAGGTATGATCTGGATGTCCACAGAGTTTGCAGTATGGCCTGGTCCACTTTGCTCTCTTTCCCAGCTGAAGTGGCTCAGCTGTTCAGGTAGAGGGGAAAGGCAAAGAGAGACACTGAGATCTCTCAGAGGCTTTGACAAACTATCAATTTTTCATAGCAGCAACATAAATATTTTACAGTAAAGCCCCGAAGCTTTCTTTCAGAGAATGCTTCTCCTTGCAAAAATGCCTAAGTTGGAGGTGATGGGATCTTCTCCTCTCTACTGTGACTTTGTGTCACAGCCTTGCCTGAGGGTCTCAGTCCTTGCCAGTGATTTACTGAGTCTGTTGACCTTCACGAGTTAGAGACGCTCTCACACTGCTCAGGGATGTGCTGCTGTTGGGTCCTGGCTTAGTCTCTGGATTTCTGCCTTAATTCTGATTTTTATTTTTCCCAGGATATCTCCCATTTCCTTCCATAGCTTCTCTACTGATTTAGAACAATTTGTTCTCTTTATTTTTTAAAGGGTTTGTTTGGCCATTGTCACCACTAGTGCTGGTGTGAGGCTCTTATTAAACTTACAGCCCATGGGCTGTTCTGGGCCATGGCATCCTCCTTTGGATGGATCCTTCCTTAGGATCCTTCTTATGCTTCTGACTTGACCATCTGCCCTCATCTCCTTGAACCTCTTTCTCAGATGCTTCTCTGTTGGTTCACTGCCTTCCTCCCATCCCTCCTGAAGACTTGAATTCTTCAAGGCAGTAAATATTAGCAACATAAAGCTTCACCCTGAAAGTTAAAAGATCAAGAACCCAAAGAGTAGCTCTGGGTGGGCCATGCTTAAAGTATCTCACAGGCCATCTGCTCACCTCTTACCTGGGACCAGCTGCTGTGAACAGGAGATTTTAGCCCCACAAAGATCTCTGTTTGACTTCCTGTATGTCAGAGGGCCCAAAATATCAACTCTTCACTGCAGGGAACTTGCAATTCATCTATTTAGCACTTCCCTGGCAGTGCAGTAGGTAAGAACAGAAGAGGTAGATGGCAAAGTCCGGTTTCATGAGTTCCACCAAGATCAGAATGAAAATACTGAGAAATTATTTTGTTGAACATGAGAACAGGGAGTATTTTTAATATCCGGTCTGATTAATTTACATCAAATTCAGAGTAGATTAATTATAGATACATCATGTTTCTTTACCCAGATGATCATTTATCCAGATAACTCTGCAAACCAACAATTAGAGCACCATTCCCACTGCTCTGAGAATATTCTCCAGTGTTCCAAACCTCAGCTGTGCAGCTGCTGAGCACAGAAAACACAGCTTTTAGTGGTATCACGCAATGCTAAGGCATCCTGCAGGAAAGCTGGGGGCTCCTGTGCCAGAGGAGTTGGGACTCAGAGCAGAGCTTCCAACAAACTGGTATTTCCTTGCTTCCACAGCCTTTTCTTCCTGACTCTTAAGTAACAGCCAGAGGATGAGGTTGGTTGTGGCTCATTTTACCTTCAATTCCCAAGCAGTGTGTCACTCAATGATCTTGGGGGGGACGTCTTTGGTATCTTTCAAATACTAACTTTAGGCATTACTTAATTACTAAATCCACTAATTTTAAGTAATATAGAGCAGAAAAAGTGGTGTTCAGGAACAAACAGATCCCTTTTCAGCCTGAAGGGGCAAATCGAAATTCTCTCTCTGCTCCTTCCACTGGGCTGTGGTGGCACTGATGGCTCTTGGTGAACTCCTGCTGAGCCTGTGGCCAGGGCACGGCCCTTTCCCTGCTCCTCCCTGGCAGCAGGAGCAGCTCTGGGACTTGTTGAGGGCTGGCACCTGAGCAGAGTGTGATGGTTTCTGTGGTTGTGTTTCAGCACACATTTGTTGCAGCCTTCTGTAGAGTGAGGTATTCCTGGTGTCTGTGTCACCAGGTGTTTGGTTGGGTACTGGGGAGGAGATCTTCCCTGGGAGGGTGGGCAGGCCCTGGCACAGGTGCCCAGAGCAGCTGTGGCTGCCCCATCCCTGGGAGTGTCCAAGGCCAGGTTGGACAGGGCTTGGAGCAGCCTGGGCTGGTGGAAGGTGTCCCTGCCCATGGCAAGGGTGAGATGAGATATGCTTTGAGGTCCCTTTCAACTCAACCCAACCCACTCCATGATTCTATGATTATTCTGTCCTTATTTTTACTTGGGAACAGATTTCAAGTCTCCAGTGGTTCTAATCCTGCATCAAACCTTGTGGTTGCTCCATCCGTGTGGTGTCCCTGGAGATGGTGAGCACACAGCCTGGAGTCCTTCCATCCTTTCTCCAGTGACTATAAGCTCCAGACTTTTCTCAAGTTTTCTATTTTCATTCTGTGTTTTTATGACTAATTCTCTCTTTCAATACTCTAAGTCTTGCCTAACTGTCAGTCCTGGATAAAGCCCATCCCTCTGGCCTGGTGGGAATGTGCAAGATCTCTGCTGGGCACCTTGATGCCTGTGGGTCTTGGGCCTGGGGTGCTTATGTTGGAGGTCAAACTTAGCCATTGGGGAGTGTGCAAGGTCAGCAGACCTCCCAGCAGAAGTTGTGTCCATTTGGCAACTACAGCCATGAATTGTCCATGGACAGTTTGATGACAGTGTGAAAGCATCCACCTTTCCACCAGTGACTCTCCGTGGGTTGGCTGAACTACCTGTAGCTGAAGATCCACACATGAATTTGCATGTTCAGGGGAAATTTCTTTTCCTGTGAAGTCTGAAGGTGCTTTTTTAGCCACAGCAGCCTGTTCCCCACTGCCTTGGCTCACCTGAAGGTCCACATTCACACTGTGGCTGTTGAAAAGCCACCAGAGAAGCTGCTCCATGTTTTCCAAGAACCTGGTTTGAGTTCTCCACTCAGGACCAAGCAGAGCTCTGCTGTGCTGCCATTTTTGGTGAGGTTTCAAATGGCTTGTTTTTGTGCTATGATGAATTTTAATAATTGCTGTAAGTATGCTATTAGTCAAAGTGAAGGAGAAAGAAACTCAATTATTAAACTAGACTGCTGTGACTGGAATCTATAGCTGATATATTAAAGCCCAACTGTCATGCTTAATAATTAACTCAACCCACTGGCAATTCTGGGAAAGAAAATGAACAGTAATAATGAGTTAACTGATCATTATTTCTTTTCCCCCCTACCATCAGAACAATATTCTGCAGTATATCAATTAAACAATATCATAATTTTACATCACATGCACTGTGTGCTTTCTCCTGGGCTTTGCTACCTCCTGCTTTCCCAACCCCACTTCTTTGTAATTAATGCTTTTTTCCAAGTCTCTGCTGCCTTGGGCTGTGTGAGCAGTGAGGGAGCCAGGGCAGGGTGCAAATGTTATTTTGAATGCCTTTGTTTGCACCTGAACCGAAGAGGAATGATCCACATCCAGACTGACAGGTACCTACTTGTGAGGACTTTGTGTGCACTCAGAGGTTTCTAATTGCAATCCTCACTCAGCACAGCTCACCCACCTGCTGGAGCCAAAATCCTGGCTTTGCTGTGGACTGAACTGCCTCCTCTCAGGCTCAGCTGTGCCCCTCTCAGGGGGCTCTGAGTCACTTCCCTGCACAGGAGAAGGCACTGCCCAGCCTGAAAGCTCTGTTGATATCACCTTGCAAGCCCCACCTTTGGAGCAGTGGCTCCATGACCGTGATTTTCTCAAATTATTTTGGAAACTTGTAGGTTTTTAGTCATGAATATTCTTGCAGGGAGGACAGAGAGGCTTTGGTTAAATATTGGCCTCAGTCCCACTGAGAGCAGCCTCAAGGGACTCCTTTTAATTTGGACCTTGTCTCTGCATCTCAGTGACCTCTGCCAGCTTCTCCTTGTGGTCCTTGTAAAAATCCCCTTTTGGGCTCTGAACATGATCATGTTTGCAAGGGAAACAGTAGAAACACTGCAGAAATTCAGAGTATTACCCGAAGTTACTGCAAAGAGGGATATCCCCTGTGTGCTCAGGGAGAGCAAAGCTGAATGCAGGTGGCAGAGGAGATCTGCCCTCAGCAACACTGACAGGGCTCCAGGGCCCACCAGGGACCCCGGGATAATCCACAGCCCTTTGTACATTTACCTTTCTGTTTGATTTTGGCTTTTCTTTGAGGAGGAGCCTGAACTCTCCAAACACAAACCGGGACTTGATGACGTCAATGAGAGCTTATCAAATGCAGGGCAGTGCCACAGTGGGTGCAGGGATTGATCGCTTTTGCCCTTGCTATTCCTGATCAGAGGGGCTGGATTTGGATCCAGCTGTGTTTGGGGACGGCTGAACTTGAAAACCACCTCTTATCTTTCCACATCCCACACAAAGGCAGAGTGTGCTCAGGCGTGAGTGTTCCCTCCCCACTGTTTGCTGTTTCTCGCCTCCTGTCCCTGCTCCCCTGCAGCCAGTGGGCATGGGGCACCCTTGGGTGGGAAGCAGAGGCAGGGAGAGGAGAAGCCAGTTCTCCAGGCTCAGATGTTGATGAGAGGAGGGGGAGCTCAGCCCTGCTTGGGGGCTGCAGTGTCCAGAGTGCCCCCAGAGCCCTCACTCCCTGCCCCAACCCAGGATGCCCCTGAGTGGGATCTAGTCCAGGGCTGCAAGCACAGCCTGGCATCTCTGCCCCCTCCTCTGCTGGAGTTGCAGCTCATTTTCTAGACTATCCCCAGCCTCTCTGGGCTAACCCAGCCAGGCTCCTCCCATGGGCTCAGTGACAGGGGCCAGCCTGGTGCAGAGAGAGGATAAAGGCAACCTCCCTGCCAGGTGGAAAGTTAGGAAAAATTTCCTCACTGGAGGGTGGTTAAGCATTGGCACAGGATGCCCAGGGCAGTGGCGGTAATTTACCTTGAAGTGGTTCAAGCAACAGTTCTAATATAAGAGCTTCTTGAAAGGGTTAAAGATGGGTATGTAGACATAGACCAGATTGAAAGGACTTTCCACTTCCTGTGTTGGTTTTAGAAGCAAATCACAGTGCAACTGCAGAATATTGCTTAAAAAAGGAGAGGGAAATAAGCAAAAAAACCCCAATTCCCAAAGTGGAAACATTCAGTTAGAGGGAGGCCCAGAGTAAATGTTTCTAGGGGGTTGGTGTCTGGTCCTTTGCCCTGCCCACATTCATGGGTAGGGTAGGGATGGATGGGAGTGAATTGCCTCCCTGTGGCACTAATGACAGAAGAGCAATTCCACCTGTATGAGATTATTTTTCCATGTCTGGATCTACATTTTAAGCTATGCATGTTTTATTTTTGTACTCTTTATTTGAATTCTGCTTTCCATGGTGTTTTCTAGGACTTGCTGCTGCTGCAGTCCTTGTTCAAGCTGATCATTTTGAATGTGGTGCATTTAAGGGCATAAAGATGGCACTTGTAAAGGGAATTTCCTGCATGGCAGCACTATCATGCCACATGCTTATTGAAAAAAGCTGATTTATGCTGTGCATTACAAACATAAACATTTCGAGGGATAGAGCATATCCCTCAATACATCAAAAAATGGAAAATGATCCTAGATGACACATTGCTTGTCTATGCAAAGGGTTTACTCCAGTTTACCAACCTTTTGGTATTGCACTGCAAGGCAAAAACACATGGAGTAGCCTCCCTGTTTTGTCAGAATGTCCATGTGGGATGTGCTGAGCCCGAGGCCACTGGAGAGGTGGCAGGAACCCAGCTTAGAGCCTCTTCTCCACCACAGGCACAAACCTGCAGTTCACTGCTTTTATGTTCTATGCATGGTCAGTGATGGGGAAGGTGTGTTTGGGTTGGTCCTGAGCATCCTCCTCTACTTTTCCAGCTCTCCTTTAGTCCGCCTAAAGGGAAGAGAAGGTATTGGAGGTAGCTGAGGAGCAAAAAACAATTAACTTGGACTGTTTAGAGAGACACAGTTGGGAGAAAACCCAAAATTGTCTCTTTTCTGGAGCTTGGGTCTCGATGTTGAGCATTTTAGGGTGCACTGGTTATCTCCTTGCTCCAGGCTTTGGCTGGTGAAATGAAAAGCTGCCCAGCTCAGTGTGGGCCCAGGGCAGCTCCTGCTGTGCCCAGCACACATGGGCAGGGGGGGCTGTCCTTCCCCCTTCTTTCTTAAGGAGTTTGTGTTGGATGTTTGTGTTTCTGTTGGATGTTTGCTGCTTTGGGATTAAATGATTCCCTTGTGGTTTGTCTTGGGTTTGAGCTGGCAAAACGCCAAGTGTCCAAGACAGAGTGAAAAGGGAAGAAGAGGGAGAGGAAGAAAACCCTCCAAACTAGTTTATGCTGAAACTAACTACATATATTTATACAGAAAAGAGAAAATTAAAAGAAAACTACAATATAACACGCACACTTACCCAAGTTATATATAACAAGAAATAACCTCCCACTCCCCAATTAATACAAAGTATATTACTCTAGATTCATAAGCACTTTGAAAGATACTTAGCAAGAAACAGAAAGAGTAACAACAAAATATTTCTACTTCCTTGAAACTCAAACAAAATGCAAGTAGTGGCAGCAGCAGGAGCAAGGCCTGACAGAGCAGGAGAACTGTAGCACGTCCTCTTTCTTTTCAGCCATGATGGAACTGAACTAACACTTCCCACTGCTGCACACGTATTTTAAGTCTGCGTCATCTGGTATGAAATATTTCTTTGGTTACGCAGTCAGGTGAGAGCTGTCTCTCAATCTACGTAGATTTTCTGAGTTTGCCAATTTGAGGCTTAGCTAAAACCACTACGTGGTTCAAGGGGGCAACAGGTAGAGGAGAAGGGATGTGTTGGGCTGGTCCAGGTGATGCCACCTCTAGCTGGTGACATCCTCACAATGCAGGGGACCCTCCCCAGCCTGTAAGTGGAGGGAGGGCAGGAGTGTGGTACCCCAGGGGCACAACTGCAGCGTGTCCCTGGGCAGGAGTGTGTCCCCTCCCAGTGTCCCCTCCCAGTCCCCGGGGCTTGTTTTTGCCCTGTCCACAGGCAGGACTTGACCTGGCACCAGAACATTGCTGGGCCTTTTCTCCCAGGATTAGCAGTGGGTCTGTGCCGCACTCCCAGCCCGAGGACAGTCCGCACTGCTGACATTCCATCCTGGAGCACAGACTCTGGAGAACACAGAATTCCCTGCTTTGGGAGCAAACCCTGCAATTCTGTCCCACTTTGGGATGGGTGTTATGGATCAGCCTGTAAAGGTTGCTCTGATCCTGGAGATGGATGTTGTGCCCTCCTGGTCCCGCTGTAAGGCATGGGAGGGAGGGAGATTGGCTTTGGGGACGAGAGCTGGAACATCTTTGCTCTGGAGACAGGATGAGACACTTGGGCTGTTCAGCCTGGAGAAGAGAAGACTCTGGGGAGACCTTGGAGCCCCATCCAGTGCCTAAAGGGGATCCCAGGGAGCTGGACAGGGACTTTGGACAGGGGCCTGGAGGGACAGCAGAAGGGAGAATGGCTTCCCACTGCCAGAGGGCAGGATTAGTTGGGATATTGAGAAGGAATTCTTGGCATAAGGGTGGGCAGGCCCTGGCACAGGTGCCCAGAGCAGCTGTGGCTGCCCCATCCCTGGAAGTGTCCAAGGCCAGATTGGACAGGGCTTGGAGCACCCTGGGCTGGTGGGAGGTGTCCCTGCCCATGGCAGGGGGTGGGATGAGATGGGCTTTAAGGTCCCTTCCCACCCAAACCGTTCCATGATTCTGATTCCTGCTGTGGTCTAAATTCCCTCTTGGTCTCACTGTCCTGCCACTGACAAGTTCTGATGGAAGGAGGTTACAGGTCACCAGCCTGGCCTGTGGCACATTCCAGAGCTGGGGTGTTGTGTGTCCAGGGGGCAGAGCTGGTGGTGTTGTGTATCCAGGGGGCAGAGCTGGGGGTGTTGTGTATCCAGGGGGGCAGAGCTGGGGGTGTTGGGCATCCAGGAGCCCCAGCAACTCCTGTCCCACAGAGATCAGTCACTGGGGGCCACTGAATCAGTTCTCTGGAGGATGTTGAGCTCCAGCTCAGAGTCTCAAGTCATTCAAGGGAATATCCAAGAGCTTGTCCAGCTCTTCCTGAGCACAGAAGCAACAGGGAAACGACTTCCAGCCCTCACCGTGGTGAGGCAATAAATTAAGTGATGAAAGACCAGAAAAGCACCTCTGAAAGAAGTTGACCTGTAACTGGAGGAAGAAAAATGAAAGAAATCCCTGGATTTAAGAGATGGTTGTAGGGCTGAGGGAGGAGGGAGTGCTGCTTTTGGATGTGGAAGAGACATCAAGGTGTCTTTAGAAAGAAGAGGGAGAAACGCTCCTTGCATAGAAAACTCTCCTTCAATGTGAATGAGCTGCATCAATAGCCTGAGCAGTTTGGGAATGACTCACTGCTTTGGAGGGTATTTACTCACCGAGTTGCTTTAGATAAATCCCCCTGATGCCAAACTTATCTGACACTTTATTTTTCTATATTTAAGAGGAACCAAAGTACGAGTCTCCACTCCAGGAAGCATTGCCAAGGAGATGATTATTCATTAACTCTGGGTAAGGAAAAATGGGCTTAGCAACATCTAAGATCTCTGGGGGGAGTCTCTACATTAATTTCCTGTCAAATTCCTGTTGGTATTCTGTGTATGCATTGCTCCAAATTAATAATGCAAAATAACTCGAAAGTAGCAGAAACCCCTCAGCAAACATTGCAATTTTTTAGTCGGAATGGGTTTAATGGATATTGTTTGATGCACCTTTTGCCCCTGAAATGTGCTGAACTATTCCCAGTGCTGGTACCTGAATAATTCCCTGTGCACTTTCTATAGAAACCATAGCTAAAGGACATTTTAGCTCCCGATTAGAAATAGTGGGAAAATAATTGCTAATAATGTGTTTGATGAATTTTCACTGCCATTGTTGAGCATATTTCTTATGAATAAATGCCTTCATTAATAGATTGGTGTCACAGAATGTAAATAAATTATTTGGGACACTTCCCCCCATCAGTCACTGAATAAATTATTCTTGATTTTTTCTATTCATTAAGCCAGCTGCACTCCATTAAGAAAACCACATAAACCAGAGTTCAGGGAGAGATTGCAGTGCTTGAAAAACCCACAGGGAATATTTCTCTCCTGTTGCTGTTTTTATAGATGGAATCTTTTAACCTGGACACGCTGAACTCTCAGTCTGATTTGTGGAAATCACCAGAACTTTGAGGATAAACAGCCTTGTGTGTTGGTGGCCAGTTGGGCACGAGCCAGCAGTGCCCTGGAGCAGGAGGGACATCCCTGCCCTGGGGGCATCAGGCCCAGCATGGACAAGGGAGGGGATTGTCCTGCTCTGCTCTGCACTGGGGTGGCCTCACCTGCAATGTTGGGGCAGTCTCGGGGCACACAATGGCAGGGAGAAATGGAGCCATTGGAGAGTGTCCAAAGGAGGGGCAGGGAGATGTGGAAGGGCCTGGAGGGGCAGCGTGTGAGGGCACTGAGGGCACTTGGTGTGTTCGGCTGGAGAGGAGGAGACTGAGGGGAGACCTCAGTGCAGGGACAACATCCTTGGGAGGGGCAGAGGAGGGGCAGAAACTGAGTTCTGCTCTGTGGGGACCAGGGAATGGCCTGGAGCTGTGCCAGGGCAGGGACAGCACCCAGGGAATGGCTGGAGCTGTGTCAGGCCAGGGTCAGGCTGGACATTAGAAAAGGCTCTTCCCCCAGAGGGTGGTGGGCACTGAGCAGGCTCCCCAGGGCAGTGGGCACAGCCCCAAGGCTGCCAGAGCTCCAGGAGGGTTTGGATGATGCTCTGGGGCACAGGGGGTGACCCTTGGGGCTGGGCCTGTGCAGGGCTGAGGGTTGGACTCATAGATCCTTGAGAGTCCCTTCCAGCTCAGCATTCCTGGGATTCTGTGAGCTTGGGCCATTTGCAAATGCAGAAGAGCAGGTGCTGCTGTCTGTGCCTGTCCCAGCGCTGGACTTCTTGTTCTTACATTGAAATTTCCCCTAAAAACTGTACAAACCAATGACTGTTTGGCAGTAAGGGTTCAATGCAATTCATGCTCAGTGATTAAATCCTGGAGAATGTCTCTCAGCAGCAGCACTGTGACAGCACCACCAAAGCACAGGCACACAGTACCATTTTTCCCACAATTAAGTGGGAAACTTTTGAGTATTTGACATCATCTCCTGTAAATTCTCCACCTAAACACCAAAAAGGAGCCAGGATAATTTTTATGTTTAAACAGTAATAATCCTTTTTTCATTTTAAGAGTCTACTCCCTCGGTTTTATTCCTGTGACTAATTGTTCATCCTTTCCTTGCTGATAAATGCCAGTCACTGTGGTTGGTGGCAGGAATTAATGAAACCATTAATTGCATCTCGTCTGTGGTGATTGTTCCCTTTGCAGTCCATCTGGTGGATGAAATTCCTCAGTGGTGCAGCGTGTCAGGGGATGAGAATGTCTTTGTTCTGGGCAGAGCTGCAGCACCACAACCACTTCAAAGGTGTAGAGAGAGGGAAGGGGGTGAGAGCTCTGATCTGGTGTGGCACAGCACTGGGCACATGGGGAAGGTAGGGGAGAAGGAAAAGGATCAAATACCACCCATAAGACAAAGAAAAAACACAATCCCCAAGGAAAATCTAAGTTCAGTTTATTTAGGTAACTTGGTTGGAGATGAGGGAAAAGAAATAAGAGTCCTATTAAGGAACAAACCCTGTTGTCTCAGGCCTTTGGAGGACCCATGTTACCAGGAGCAGAGGTGAGTGGTGCATCACCCCTGGAAGGGGACAGGAGCAACCTGGCCTATGGAAGGTGTCCCTGCCCATGGCAGGGGGTGGGATGAGATGGGCTTTAAGGTGCCTTCCAACACAAACCATTCCATGATTCTCTGATTCACCCCTGAGTTTTCACTCCTCTGCATTGACTGTGTTTCTGCTTCTGGTCACTGCAGCTCCGAGAACACCAAGAGCTGAGACAACTTGTAGGGAAAGACCCCTCATGGCCTTCTGATCACCAGGGCAAACACTGCACCAACAGCAGCTCCCTGTCCAATGTTCCACGAAAGGTGCCTGGGGTGAATCTCACCTCCCAGGCTCTTGATCCGGCTAATCAAGAGCCCTAGACAGCCGATTGCTGATACAAACAGATCAATAGAGTGCCAGGTGCTTCCTTGCCCAAGCAGCCCATGCTCCTGCCAGCACTGCTGCAGCATGGCATGGTCCCAGCTCCAGCCAGGAGGACTCTGTGGGTGGTGCAGTGCCTGTGCCCTGGGGGTCAGCCAGAGGGTCTGAAGAGCACAGGGGAAAAGCAGAAAGAAGGGCCAAAAAGAAAGGCCAGGACAACTCTTGCCTGGTAAATGCTGTCCTGGGATGTCTAACAGCACCCAGGGCTCTGGGGGTTATTGACTGCATGATGTTCCAGTGTTGTGGCACAAAACTGAAGCCGAAGCCTTGAAGGCATTTCCTGAACAAGTAACTCAAAAGAAAGTACATAACTTGGGGTTTTTTTTTAACATCAGGATTTTGCTCTCACATCTTTGTCATTCCCCAGGTACAATATGTTTAATATAAAACTTGACAGGGACATGGAATATTGCCCAAAGGTGGAGGCTGGTGATGAAATGCCACCCCATGCTCTGGCAGATGCCTTTTTATCGGCAGAGATTTGCAGCTTAGACTGGTGCACATGTACACAACACACTCTGACCAACTGCTGTGCTGGTTTGGGCATACCTGATAATGCTGAGTTTGCATTAAATTTTTTATGTGTTCTCTGTGTAATTATGCTCTATATAGTCTCTTGTTATTTCCAACTTGGATTGCTTTAATCATTCAATGAACATACAGAGGAAATTCTATTTCTGGTCTTGAAAAATTCAGAGAGGTTTTGCCCTTTCTAATGGATCCTGATATAATATCACATATGAGACATGAAATCTGTCTCTGGGCCAATGTTACCAGTCAGTGACAAAATCAGGGGGAAGCCTCAAAAAGAGGTTGCTCTGAGACTGTGTCTCAGGAATATCAGATGACAGTTCATAAACAGACAACATTTCTAATTATGGGGTTTTCCTGGGTCACTGCTGTTTTAAAGACCTTTATTGCAATGGACAAACCAGTGAAAAGGGCTGAGAGTTGGCTTTCCAATCTGCTCACCTTGGGGAGGACACACCTTCACCAGGTGCTTTAGGGGGCGCTCAGGATATGCAATTATTCATTAAATTTGGAGGTTTTTTCCCCTCAGGTTTTCTGAAGTTAAAATAGGAATGCTTCTCCCACATTTACCAAATCAGAATCAGGATTTCAACTCCAGCTCCTGGGAGAAGGGAGGTTCTGCCAGTCAGCTTTGAAGGGAGTTGCCACCCAAAGGACTATGATCCAGAGACAACCCCCCTCGCCCATCTCTACTGCAACTACATGAAATTACTCTGAAAAGTGGAAGGTATTAAGAAATAAAAAGAAATCTGTTAAAACAAAGCCCTTGAGCTCTGTGGAGTGCAGTGGAACTGCACAGCCCTCACTTTTTAAGGCCTGGGGAGGCTCAGGAGGCACAACTACTGCTGTATTCAAACCATTTTGCATGTTGGGATTTCAGTCTTGTGGAAGAGGATGTGGGAAAAAGAAATCACTGACATGGTAATTCATGAACACTCTGGGATGAATTTCCCAAGCAACAAGGCCATGGCTGTGCTGCTTCTCACTCTTACTAAAAGGCAAACTGGATGACTAAAAAGGGACAAATACATCAAATCTGTAAATACTGGGGAGAAGAATTGAATTATGTAAAGTAAAAAGGCAAATTAGAATGGAATTATGGAAAAAGGAAGTGTCAATTTTGTATCGGAAACGTCTTCACAGATGGACATATTGGGCTGTGACAAAAACCTATACAAAGCCAGGCCTTCCCATGCTGGTGGAGGCTGCAGAGCTTTGCATTCTGCTCTAGAGCAACTTGCAGAATTTTTTATATTTTTGCACTGGCAGGAAAATACCAAAACCACCCAAAGCATTTAAATTTGAAAACTGTGCAGGAAGATGTGGATCCCAGGCTTGGGCTCCCGTTGCAGCCCAGTCCCAGCATGTCTCAGCCTGGGTTTCCTGTCCATCCCATCCCATCCCATCCCATCCCATCCCATCCCATCCCGTCCCGTCCCGTCCCGTCCCGTCCCACCCCACCCCATCTCATCCCACTCCATCTCACCCCATCCCATCCCCTGGAAGTAGTGGGAGTTTGCAGCTGGTGGGGCAGCAGCTGCAGCAGCCCCAGGGCAGGAACATGAAGCTGCCCCAGCATGGAGTGACCTGGCAGGTCCCAGGTGCAGGTTTGTCTTCCCAGCTCCTGTGCCCTGGCCATGCCCTGCTGTCCCCACAGATCCAGGCAGGGCTGGGGGGGGGATGGGTGCTGTGCCTCCCATGTCTGCCCACAGCTGGCTGGCAGCTCCCTCCTGGGGGCACCCTGGTGGTCCTGACTGCCCACTGAGCGTGGCCTAAGCCATATCTTTAAAGATGTCGTTATCTCAGACTGTAGGAGATGATTTGCTGGGTTGGTTGCCAACATTTGATAGCTAGCATGGGAATTTGGAAGGGAAAGCAGGGATATACTATCAGCCCATTGTAGTGCTGGACTAAATGGGCTCTTGATAGCTTTTTTTATCCCAAGTGAATGAAAGTGGGAGGCAAACTGGCTTGCCAAGAGGAATAGTTAGCAATTAATGAAAAATTGCTTTGCTCTTTGTAGGCTTTACAGATGCAAGGATGGGACAAACATTTCTTTGGTCCTCATTCAGCAGGTTCACGGGGGTCACACAATTCTCAGGACAAAGCTGTGGCCTGACCTGTGGAGAGGGATCTGCTGGAGAGCCACGGAGCACAGGAAAGCCTTTGATCTCTGTGTGTGCCTGCCAGTTGGCCACTGCTGTGTCAGAATTGCCTCTGCTGTTAGTGGGGAATGTGAGTGTGATAAAGGGGAATTTCAGGGCTGTATGCAAAGCCTCAGCTTCCTCCTGCCTCCAGAATGTTCTGGGGCTGCAGAACCAGCTGGATGGTAACACTTCTCTGTAGCCACCTCACTCCCCCAGACAGACACCACCTGGAGAAACAAGCCAAACCAAGCTCAAAGCCCCTCAGTCAAGTTGTGTTAAATATTTTGTGGCCACAGAGCATTTCCTCTGGCTGCAGGAGCAGAGTAGGAGCTGATTTCTGGGGCTGCCTCAGCTGCCAGTGGTGGTGCCAGCACTGCCAGAGTGGGAATCAGCCATGCAAGAAAAGACAGGGATGTGAGTGTGCCCAGGATTTGCAGGGAGACAAAAGGCCAAATGCCCTTTGCACCCCAAACACATTTCAAAGGTGCTTGTTCTGATGAGCTGCCCAGACAGAATTAGAGGAGCTGAGCAGTGAGGGAAAAATAGGTGCAAAACTGAAGCCCAGAAGGCTGCAGGTGTAATGAGGTGCCCACCACCCCAGGCAGGGCTGGAGGCTGGAAGGAGGGGCAGGAGATGTTGCCCCCCACTCTGGGTGCCTGCAGCCACTCTGGGTGGGGGCACTTGGTCTCTGCTGACAGAGGGGAAGGAGGCAACAGACACAGAGGAGAAGGAGAGGGATTCTGGTGGGGAAAGGAGAGTCTGAAGTGCCCTGCTGGCTGGAAGGGCTCCCAGAGCAGCACTTCTCAGCAGAGTGTGCAAGTGCCAGGCTGAGGAGCACAGCCTGTGTGCCAGTGCTGGGGTGGGATGGCAGGAGTGGCTCTGGGAGTGGCATTATGGCACCAACTGCCCCACAACAGCCTCCCCTCTGTGGTTTGCTCCAAGCAGCAGCCTGATTCCTGAGACCTTGCAGAGAGCTGGGTCCTTGGAAAGGGGAACTACACCTGACAGTTCTGGGCTCAGTTGAAGCCATCAGTGTTCTGGGCTCAGTTGAAGCCATCAGTATTCTGGTCAAACACAAGTAGTAGACACCTTCTAGACAAGTGAAAAATGTTGCTTTAATTTTTTCTTATATTGTGAGGTGTTACTCTGCTTGCTAAAGTGCCTTCAGCTCTAAACTGGCCTTTTGGCTCTTTGAGACTGGTTCCACCAAAAGATAGACAGGAAGGCCACTCCTGCTCTTGGGAAAACCCACTGGTGTTTGCAGTGATGCAGGAAACATCCTTATAGTGATGGGGGTGAAATGAGGCCTTTGAGCCTCAGTCCTGGCAGGAGCTGCCCAGCCTCACAGAAGCAGGATGGTCTGCCCTGGCACTGGGAGGTCTGGAGGGCTGCAGGGTGAAATGGGGCACCTCTGGCTGCTCAGGACTTCAGTACATGGAGAGCAGATCTGTAGCATCACCATCCCTGTCTCCATGCCAAGGTCCTGCTCAAAAGCATGCCAGGAATTTCTCCTCAGCTCCAAGTGAAAGGCAAAAGGGGTGTATGTGCTATGTCCTGTGCAAAGAGCTCTGGGCTGTGAAGCAGCAGGGCTTTGATACCACCAAAGACTGTTCTTTTGGGGGTTTTTGCATAACAGCAGCATTAACCATGAAGGAAAACCCCAACATTTTTGAAATCCAATGCCAAATTTACTCTGTGCTGCAATGTCTTTCCATTGCACAATATGAGGGCTGCTCTGGGGCAGAGATGGAGCAATTTTCTGTGTAGCTCCTCAGGAGCAAGATAAACCACATTTATTTTTCACACCACGTAGGGATTTGTGGGAAATGTTGACATGGTTGTGTCTGTCTGTCAAAGGGGACAACAGCAGCTTCAGCATTTTTTTTTTTTGCACAGATCTTTAAAATTCAACTGTTTCCTGACTTTGTCTCACAGTAAGGGAAGGGTAATTTTGTTTTGCACTTCAGGAATCTATTCAGGTAATCTCATCCTACCTATGAATATAATGAGGTGTGATTTTCACAGGTATGCACTCAAACTGCAGCTACCAGCCTGCCCCTCATCTTACAGGAGCAGTGCCAGCAACTGATACATTGATTTCATATTTTTATGAGTTCTTACAGTAGTTTTCTTTCCATAACAGATACAGAAATCTGAGCAGACATTCCTGTATACTGCGTGTTGCATTATTGCTCTGGGCATTAAATTCAATTTACAAAACAATGTTCCTTCTGCAGCCAGGACTGCCAAGCCAAATATTTGCCTGTTTACTGCTCTGACCACCTGGCAGTTGGTGGGTGGCAGCAGAGCCAGAGCATTTACCTTTGCTAAGGAGCAAGGGTTTGAAAGAGGGATTTATTTATTAAATGTCTAGAAAGGGTTGAGAAGGGAGGGCTGAGGCTCAGGGTCATAAGTGCCTGGAGACTTACAGTGGGAACCTGGGTAGAAGTAGAGGAAAACCAAAAATTCAGCTCAGCCAGCAAAGATAAAGTCCTTGGGGAGTGGGGCAAAGGCTGGAAAGTGAGGCTGAGACTAAAGCAGGGAAATGAGGGAACCAAATGAGGCCTCTTCTCCTGCTGTCAAAGCTTTTGCCCTTTACCCAACCACTCCAAACGACTGGGGAGAATCTGACAGTGAGGCTGCAAACCTGATCATCACCTGAATTGTCATGTGAACTGGTTTTTGGGTTTCAATGCAGAAAAAAAAATGTATAAAAAAGTACTTCGGTTTTGAAGGTGCACATTCAGTGAAAATGCTGTTCCAGCCCATTGTGGTTGCTTTGTCCTCTACTCCCTCCCAACTGCTCAGCACTGAGAGCTTCAGGAGACAGAGCCTGGGATGGTTTCCATTAGGCAGAAGGGTTAAGGGAGGTCCTTCTACAGCTCTTTATAGTTAGGGTATGTCAAGGAAGGAATCCAGCTTGGCTTTCAGATCCCAGATTTGGTGTTGAAATCTTAGCAATAAATGAAAAAAGAAAAGAAAAGAAAAGAAAAGAAAAGAAAAGAAAAGAAAAGAAAAGAAAAGAAAAGAAAAGAAGTATTCCCCCTGTGAACTCAGCACACATTATCATTTCCCATGGATTTCCAGATCATAATGAAACCCCACCAGGCCAACATCCCAGAGCCAAATTGGAATTGTAGTGGAAAACTGGAGGAGTTTGTAGCTGAACCAGAGGGTCTGCATGGGATGGGTCCTGTGGAATCGGGGCTCAGTGTCTCCCACTGACGCTGCTGGGCAGTGTCAGGGAGCTCAGCTGTAAGTAATGCATGAAGAACTCCTTAGAAAGTCACCAACACTTTTGAAAAGGCCCAAATTTATCTGTTCTTTTGGAAACACACATACAAATTGCTCCACACACTGCTGGTGTCCTCAGCACAGAATGTCAGTAATTCCTGACACCACAGCTGTCAATGGCTGGGAAGGAAAAGAGAAGTGCAGCTGAACTGGGGAGGGTTCAGTTACTGACTGTTTAATGGCTCGTTTTTCCTGGTTAATGCAACAAGAAAGCACATCAGACCCTGGAAGTCCAGAACCTGCTGTCATCCCCCTGGTGAGAAGCCTCAGGCTGTGTGGAAGCTGCGTGTGCTGTGACACAACCACCCTCCAGACTCTGCAGTGGGGCTGGCTGGGAATGATCGGACAAAAAATCAGCTTGCAGAAGCAAGACAAAACATGCAGTTCCTTAAGTAGCCCCATATGATCCTTTGAGTTCCAAAACCTCTTCAGCTCCAAGAAATGCTGGTTAGGAGGATGGTTTGAGCTAAAAAGAATCCTGTGGTTTGACAGAGCAGCAGCTCTGATTTCCCAGGCAGGGTTGCACTGCACAGGCAGTGCCTGGGGATCACAGGATCTGCTGGGCTGGAGGGACCCACAAGGATCATGGAGTGCAACCCTCAGCCCTGCACAGGCCCAGCCTCAAGAGTCACCCCTGTGCCCCAGAGCATCATCCAAACCCTCGTGGAGCTCTGGCAGCCTTGGGGCTGTGCCCACTGCCCTGGGGAGCCTGGTCAGTGCCCACCACCCTCTGGGGGAAGAGCCTTTTCTAATGTCCACCCTAACCCTGCCCTGGCACAGCTCCAGCCATTCCCTGGGTGCTGTCCCTGCCCTGACACAGCTCCAGCCGTTACCCTGAGTGCTGTCCCTGCCCTGGCACAGCTCCAGCCATTCCCTGGGTGCTGTCCCTGATCCCCACAGAGCACAGATCAGTGCCTGCCCCTGCCAAGGATGTTGTCCCTGCCCTGAAGTCTCCCCTTAGTCTCCTCCTCTCCAGCTGAACACACCAAGTGCCCTGAGCTGCTCCAGACGCTGCTGCAGGGATGGTGTCAATGTGCCTGTGGACAGCTTCTGGGTAAAAGTTTCTTTGCAGATTCTAAACTAACACAAAAACTTGTTTGAATGAGTTCCAGGAGCTGCACAGGCTCCCATGAGCCTGTTAGAGATACCTGCTGATGGTCCTCTGCCCCACACTCCTGGTGAGCCCAGCAGGGATCAGAGTGGCCTGAGCTGCTCCAACCACAGCCTCCAATGGGCACCAGTCACCTCCAATATTCTGTGGGTACTAGTGAAATTAGGTGTTTGGAAAAACTTGATAATAGGAGAGGATACTGGAACATTTCTTGGACCAGGCTGCTGCATTACTCATGCATCATTAATTCTCCAAAATATTAAGGGAACATTTCTTAATATCGGGCCATACTCCGTTAAAGAGACACAGAACAGCTTGCTGAGGTTAGATCATGATGTCAAACACACCCTTGGCCAAGCAGACCCACTGCAGGAGGGTAGGGAAGACCCCAGAACGGGGCTGCTGGGGCGGGGGATGCTCAGATGGCTGCTCCATTCCTGTCCCCCTGTGGGGTGTGCACATCCATGTTCTACCAGCCCCGAACTGCACTATCTCATTGTCCATTGCTTCACTCTCAGGCAGCAGTTCTGTTGTCATAGGACACCAATTTCATGCTCTTCTGGCATTCCTTGTGTAACTACAAACACTGCTGAGTCTGCCTGGGAGCCTGAGTTGGAAGAGAGCTCAGCCTCAGCACTGGGACCACAGCAGCATTCATTGCCTCTGGTTTTCAGCTGCTGCCGCTGCAGCGAGGCTCTCCTCTCTCCCAGGCTCAGACCTGCCCTGGCATTTCACTGCACTCATGACTGCTGTGCCAACAGCACACACAGGATGTCAAGTGAGCCTCATTTCCCCTCTTCCCTGTGTTGATCCATAATGATGCTGTCCACTGTTTTACTGCTCTTATTCCAGCTCCTGGGAAAATGAGAGTTGTGCATAAACACTTGGGAACTGGGGAAAGTTGGGCGTGTGTCAGCAACCAGCTGCTTTATGAAGCTCCTCTCCTGGCCTGGGGATGCTCTGCCCTGCATTTTAAGGATGGCTATTAAGATGGAGTGTGGAATTGGATTGGAGATGGCAGAACCTTTTTAGGTAGACAGCCATTAAATTCCAGCCCTAAATGGACATGGAAGGGTACAGAAATGGCAGGGGGAAGTTGCTACAGGTGGCTGTTGGAGTGCCCATGGTGCTGGAGGAGTGTGGCCTGCCAGGAGCTGCCTGTCTTCCCACCTGGCAGAAGTGGAGCACTCCTTCCTCTGGGATCTGCTTAGGATTGCAGCAGTGATGTGTGCAAACCCGCCCATTCCCAGGAGGAAATGTTCAGAACTGTGCACTGTCTTCCTGAGCTAATGGAAATAGGTGTGTGAGCATCCCCCTGGTCCCCTGGGACTGCAGACTCCTGGGAACTCAGTGCCCTGAGGGGGGCTCTGGAGCGGGAGATGCAGATGCAGGAGGGACTGAGGAGTAGGACAGGTTGGATAAGCCATGTAATCCCTGGGCCCCAGGGACATTCCTGCTGCAGCAGAGTGCATTTGGCTGTAAAAATTTATCAGCTTCCCTTGCCCTTGCATACAGAAGACTTTGGTTTGGGGAATGCTATTTTTCTTTTTTCTTTTTTTTTTTTTTAATATTTCAGTATTTCAGTGGAATTATTTATTTTAGGTATTCCTGCTGGCTATGTGCAAAAATTTCAAAGGAAACAATATCTCTGCTTTTGGGGGCTGATGTTCTTTGTCATGGCACTGATTTCTTGAAACTCAACCAATTTTCTATTTAATCCTTCTCATGTGTTATTTCTCTTTCTTTATGATGTAAAGTAGTTCTTGACAGAAATTATGTTCTTGTCTATCATGTAAAAAGTAGACTTTAAATCAGAAGATATTTTTGGTGGCTTCAAAGATGGAATTTGCTAAGGTGAGCTCTGGGGAGTGTTTGTTTTGGGAGGCAAAATGAGCCAAAATGTCCCTCTTTTCAGTGCCCCTGTGTCCCAGTTCAGCAGGTGGGACCAGTTTATCCCTGTGTGGGTGTGACCAAAGCTGGGCATTCTAAACCCTCTGGGCCATTGCCCAGCAACTCTTCCCAATGGCCCATTGGCAGCAGCTGCCCAGGGCACAGCTGAGCCCTCAGCCTGGCAGCTGGCTGGGAAAGAAGCCTGGCAGAGGAGCTGGGAGAACTCCCCTCCAGGGACTCCTTGGCACCTCCACACCCACCTGAGGGCTCAGCTCTGCTCAGGGGCCAGCAACCAGTCCAAAATCCCCCCTGACTCCCACAGTCACATCCCCCACTCTGGAACTCCCTGCCCTGGGGGACCCACTGGGGGCTCCCACCTGCACCTCAGGGGACACAATCTTGGAGTTTGGGGACTGGGGGACCACTCATTGGATCCAGAGGAGGAGCAGACCCTGGACAGGAGGAGCCCACCACTCTCCACCAGACTGGGACATCATCTGCACCAACAGGTTTTTCCCCTCCTTTTCCTTTGGACTCGGGGGAACCCCGTGGGGCTCAGCACAGGGGCCACCAAACCCCACTGTGTTTGTGCCCCAGGGGGCTGGGTTCCACTGCTGGGTTTGGGGGTTAAACCCAATTTCTCTTTGTGCCATTGCATTTATTGGAATACTGTTATTAAATTGTAACTCTGACTTATAATCTCTCCTGAGCTGGGCTCATTTCTCCTACCAGTTTACCTTTAAACCAGCACACCCTGCTAGAAAGCCCCACTGGCAGGGGGTTCATGGGAGCTTTGGAACCAACTCTCCATCACTAAAACTTGCTGCACATGTCAAACTTGTCAGCAATGGAACTGCAGGAAGACAAAGTGAGAGTCTTCTGTGTGAAATCTGAAGTGGGGAAAGGCTGTTCAGCACCACTTGATGAGCCAGAAATTCAGCTGCTGTAGTTTGCAGCAGTTTTCTCCTCTCCAGCATGGCAGGGAGGTGTTATTGCTGCCCCAGGGATTCACTGGAAAGGAGAAGAGGTCAGAGAGTGACACCAGGCACAGGCAGGACCAGGGGCAGTGGGCACTGGGTGGTGCAGGATGGTGCTGGAAGGGCTCTGGGCATCCTGCACCCTGACCCATCAGTGCCCAGGCTGTAGGGGAGCTGAGGAGAGTAACACAAATAGCGAGGTCAAAACTGCTTTACTGCTTCGATCAGTTGGGTTAGAGTGAAAAATGAGGAGTGCTTGCAAAAATCACCAAGGTCTGTGGTTGTGAACTGCAAGGCTTGGCACAACATTAACGCTACCAAGCCTAGCAGAGCTCAAGAAGCTCAAAGGCACATGGTGGGGTTCCTGGGGTTCCTGTGCAGGGCCAGGGCATGGACTGGGTGATCCCTGTGGTGGCTTCCAGCTCTATGAGTCTGGGACTTGGGAAGTGGTGAAGTACCCACATATTTCCTGGGCTCTGGGCTCAGCCTGGAGTGTTAAATGGCCATGGCAGAGCTTCCTGAGCAGAGACAGCTGCTCCATTTCCTCAGGAGCTGTTCTAAGCAGCACTCCTTCCTTCCTCACCTTCCCTCTGCAGGCTCCAAGGCTGTTGAACATATTTAAGCACACAGTTTTTAATGTGTCCCAGGAGCTGGCTTAGTCATTTAATGATTTTTTGTGTCTTTATCTCCTTCTTTTCAGGGAAGAGAAGAGGTAAAAGATCTGCTGTTCTGATATTATTAAAGGCATGTTCCTCTGGAACTCACCCAGGGAATCAGGGAACTTGCAGAGAATTCCAGGGAAAACTGTCACGGAGGTGAAACCAAAGGCAGAGGTGACCATGAGACTGACATAGGAACTGCCCTCCCACAGTTGGAAAGTGCCAGCAGGATGAAGAATAAAATCAGTGCATTGTCATTAAGGTAATAAGACCCATATGCTTGTGCTGTCAAATAGAAGTGAACTGAGTGTATTGAAGAGCCGAAAAAGCAGATGAATGAACCACAACAGACATCCTGAAATCATGTTTAAAATGCAAATATTGATATTTCTCTCACTTTTTTCCCATCTGTAAATCACATCTAAATAAGGCAACTGGTAGAAGAGAACATATTTTTGCCTCTGAGCTCAGACTCAAACGAAACAAACATAAGATGAGAGAATACCTACAGGCTGCTGTGATGACTGGAGACTGAGACAGTTGGGAGGCACAAACCAGACTTGCCATCCTGATGGATGCTGAGCCTGAAACTCATTTATATGCAAATCTGCACAAATTAATCTGAGGGTTTTTTCCTAAAAACATAAACCACACGCAATTTTCTCCTGGGATCAAACAGCAAATGTTGGGTTTGGGGAATCCAGAAAGAGTTGCAGTCAGAAAGCACTTCAGTGGCAGAGAAACGATCCTCTTTCTTCTGCTTCCATGTTACTTGTACAGAAAAAAAAAAAGAGAAACAAACCTTCAGCATTTATGAGCTTGCTATTATTTTTCAGGGCAGGTGTATCTCAGGAAGAATTTTCCTTCCTTTGCTAAAGGTTTGGGCTGTGCACTTGCTCCTGCTGCTGGCCCCAACATTTATTGCTCTGCAGGTCTGACAGATCAGTCCACCTTTCTCCACCAGTGACACCATTTAATTGGGCAAATTGTGTCTTATACACCCAGCTGGCAGACGGCTCTTGGGAAAATGTGCCAAAATTCCTCCCCTTCCCTCTGAAGGTGCCACTTTAAATGGATGTATCACGTTCCTCCCTGGCTCGTGGTGATATTTGGCTCAAGGGCAGTCAGATGTGTTTTCGTATCTGCTTTTCTTGTCATTTATATGTCTTTGCCTTTTGCTGATATTCTTATGTTTCTGGCCACCCTTTCAGGGAACACAAAGAAGAAATACAGCCTTTTCCTTGGCTTCCTTCTGGTCTATCTTCCAGAGAGCCAAAAAGATGTGATATTTATCACATTAAGTTTAATTGCCAGTGTCCTCTCAGCTGGAGGCTAAACTGGGTATGGACACCCTGCCAGAAACAGGCATCTCATCCAAACTGTGTGCACCCACAGCAGCAGAAGGTGTAAATGTTTGGAAAACACATTTATGGATTTTAACCAAGCAGAGATTTTCATAAAACGCAGTTTCAGACTGGTAGCCCAGAGCTGATGGACTTTTTGCACATTGAAGTGAGAAGGTTGAGCTTAAAGGCTGTGAAATAATTTAAACTGAGCCCAAAAAACTGAGTGTGGCAAGAGCTGTGCTGGTTAACACCAGCTAAGGATTTGGCTCTCAGCCTCTCTGGAGGATCTGATTACACAAGTTGTTGTTGTTGTTGTGGGTTTGGTTTGGTTTGTTTCTATCTCTGCTGTTGTGGGATTTGACCACATTGCAACATCCCCATCCTTGGGGCCTGTCAGAGCTCCTTGTTCCACCAGGACTACAGGGAAGGTTCTTTTGTGGTTCAAGGCTGAGGAGAATAGCTGCATTTTCCTCTCATTTCTTCTCAGACACCAAAATGGTGCAGTTTGGGAGCCCATATTAACCAGCCTCATAAAGTGCACCATATGTTTTAGCCTTTTTTAATTACTGTAGCCTTTACAGCCTCTGCTAAATGTCATACTTAGTGCTTTGTTTTACAATTAAATCCCTCCTTTGGGAAGATCTTAAAATCTTTTCCTCTGGTTATCTGTGAAGTGTAAAGGAGAACTACAAATTTACATTACTCTGGGCAAACAACAGTTTTGTTTGGAAAACAAACCTTAAACGGTTATTATATCAAGGTGCTTTTTATTAAATGCTGTGTTGTTGCTGCATAACCAGAATGCAGGAGAAAAAGGACATTTTCTCTCCCTCTTCAGCAATGCCCTGCATAAGGCAAAGCTTCTGTTTATTATTAGAAGATAAAGGTCTACAGAAAATAAGAAAAAAGCCAGTCCCAGCTCAGGTCTCCACACGTTTTGGAGATCTCAGAGCTGAGGAGGAATTTGCATCTCGAGCAGACTGTTGGGAACTGCTGAAGGACTGGAATCTTTTCACAGCTCTCTCCCACTCCCCAAGCCCACACACACTTTCTGCAAAGTGTTTTGCACTCAGATATGTCTCACAAAAAGAAAAAAATCCTTAACTAACAGCACACTTAAATTCAGGAGACCCCTGAAATTCCGCTGGGAAACTTCTCCCTGGGAGGAGGTTCCTGGGAGCAGGGATGGGAATGTGACTTTCTTTGGCTCCAGAGCTGTTCCCAAGCACTGACTAAACATCACAGCTCCCCTGGAAGGTAAATAAGGGATGAACCACCCCCTGTGGGCAGCATGCCGGGTGAAATTCAGCAGTGCTGTGGCTGGAGGGGTGGTGGGGGCTGGCACTGGGATGGCTCCATCTGGATCCGTGAGGAGCTGCCACCACTCTCATCCCAAATGCCATGAGGTTTTCTACTTGTGGCAGTAATTCCCAGCTCTGTTTTGTGCTACTTTATGTAGAGAATGCTGAAGAGGGAAATCTTCACATCATCTTTTCCAATTTCTCAGTGGCTGGTGCTGTGTTTTCCCAGAAGCAGTTTGGGGGAAAATCAGTTTAATTTATTGCTGGTTAAAATTGAGATGGGCAGACACAAAACCCTAAAGCACCTTCCTCCCCCTCTGTTCTCTGGGGTGTCCCTGAGCTGTTTCTAACACATTTTTGCTTGCAGTCCAGTGGCATTTTAACCTTTCTCTGCCCCCTCTGCCCTGTGGTGCCACAGCCACCCTGGGGCTGCTGTGGAACCAGCAGGACCCAGCCCAGTCTCCCCTGCCAGAGGGGCCTCTGCAGCCCCCCAGCCTTGCCAAGGACACCCAGAAGGAAGAAAAACAAGGAAAAGGTTCTCTTTGTGTGTGGAAACCATAAGAAGCCCAAGGCACTGTGCTGCTCCAAAGGTGTTTCCAAGGAAGGGCACGATGGTCAGTGGGTGCCCAGAGGTGGGCACGGACTCTGCAGCCCCAGCTCCTCACCCCAGGCAGGGCACACTCCTCTGTTCTCCTGCTCTTAATCATTCCCTGCTCCAAAACACCTCTTGGAGGGCACCCCAGCTCACCCAACTCTGCCACAGGGAGCCCAGACCCTGCCTGGGGAAAGACCCTCCTGCAGGAGGAGCCCCCTGAGTGAGGAGTCCCCTCTTGCCAGGGGGACCTTTAGCAGCCAGACAGTCACCTTCCTCCTCCCTCGTGGGCTAAAGTCAGGGAGAAAAGGAGACCCTCCCTCCCTCTCTGTGGGCAGGAGAGGGTTTGCACAGGGCATTTTCCCTCTACCCGTGTGAGGATGCCAGACCACGTGGAATTGTTCTAGGAAAGCCTGGAGGTGTGCAGGGGGCACAGGGCAAGTGGCACAGGGCAGGGGGCCTGTCCTGAGGTGTCCGGGGGGCACAGGGCAGGGGGCACAGGGCACTGGGGCTGTCCTGAGGAGCAGCCACCACAGTGCTTTGGTGATCCCAGTGTTCAGATTTCACCTTCAGGACAGCAAACCCCCAATAAACAAACACAATTTCCTCTGTGGCCCTTTCTTTTGCCCACAGAGGCTCCTGGTTCACACTGGAGAGCACTGGGGTGGGACCTGAGGGCTGACGGGATCTGCCCACCACTGCCTGAAAACCTCTGCAGAGCATCACTTCTCCAGAAGCTGGAACGTGCTGGGCAAACAGCCTGTGCTGCTGCAGGTCAGACCCTCACTGCAGAAGGTTTTTGGGGTTTTCTATTTATTTATTTTTCCTTTCTGATGATTATAATACTAATGGGTGACATTTTTCATTCTTCCTGGTGTTGTTAAGGAGAACAAGGATATCCCTAAACAGCTCACATCTGTGTTCTGACTCTCCAAGTAAACACCCAGCCAAATTGCAGGAGGGAAAGTGGAGCCAGCTGGGAGAGGGGCGTTGCTGCTGTTTGTTTTACAGGGTCAGCCATTCCCTGCAGCAGGAATGGGAGAGCCATGTCCAAGGCAAGCATGGCCTGACCTTTGAGCAGGAGCTCCCAGGGGCCACTCAGTGTCCCAGCCTTGCTCCCTTCCTGCACAGCAGCATCCACGAATCCAGGGGGGCAGTGTGTGCTGCCTGGGCGTGCCTGTTGCACAGAGCCAGAGCTGCAGCTTCAGCTACACCATTAAAACAGAACAGGAGGTGTCACAGTTGGGTTTTCCAGAGCAGGTAACATTAGCACTAATTGTTACCTTTGAACTGAGATGACTTTGTGTGCCCTGGGTGTATTTGTGCAGCATGAGGTCTCCAAATGGCCCCTGTGGGGCTCATGAGCTGGTTTTGCTGAGAACTTGGCTGGCTGTGTCTGTGCTGCCCAACAGCAGTGATGTTGGATAACTTGCACATGTTGGTAGAGATCCATCATGGCAGAAGTCAGCACTAACCAGCTCACAGGGCCTTCAGCTTTCCAAGATTGAATCATCACGTTTCCAGGCTCATTCAAGTTTTTATTAGCTCCACACCTTATCCAATTAGGGAAGCCTTTAATGTGAGGCCTTGCTCCTGGCTGGAGGAGAGAGCTGCTCTGCCAGCACTTGGTGACAGTCACCCATGTCCCCACAGCAGTGAAAACACAGTTTTTCTTGCTGCTTTGCATCCCTTGTATTTTAAAAGCAGCAAGGAAATCAGCAATGACAACTGCCCACTCAGTAACAGGAGGTTAGTTTCTATCCCAGTGGGTTTATGTGAACAGAATACTAGTTTTGTATGGAAAAGTGAGGCTGGGAGAGCAGGTGGCATCAAACAACAGTTTGTGTGTGGCGTGACTTTGTGACCTCTGGGCAAACAGCCCTCCGGGGTTTGTTTGTGCATAGGTGTTTATTCCCAGAGCAGGATGTTCCTCGGGCTCAGCCCCTGTGGGCTTGGCCTCAGTGCAAACATTTGGGTTTGAGCCACTCACCAGAGGAAACAACGACCTGTGACGAGTCCTTACAAGGGTTTGTGCACTGCTCTGTCCGAGGGGACCTTGCCATACCTTCCAGTGCCCCACACTCGGTGGAAAAGGGGCTGTGCCTGTGCAGGCTGAGCTAGAAGTCTCTCAGCAGCAGGGACAGTCCCTCCTTTGGCTTGTGTCTCACCTGGCTGGGCATACACCAGGCTCCTCACAAGCACAAAGTGCTGGTTAGACCAGACTCCTGTGTGAGTTGTTTGTGAGGGCTGAGCAGCCCCTGGAACCTGCAGTGGATGGGACAGAGCAACAGCCTTGGTTAATGAGAGGGTGTAAAGTGCTGCTGGGATTTGGGATCCTGCTGGATCCCGTGGAAGGCTTGTACAGCATTTCCCTCTGCATTTGTGAGCTCTAGAGATGAGTCAGAGCTAGTCTTGCTTTTGAAGGACCAGAGTTTTTGGCAATTCAGTGAGTGGGCAATGGCAGTGGGGAAACTCCAGACAGTAAAGCAGAAACTCGGGAAATGGGGCTTCCCATGCAGTGAAAGCAAAAACAGCAGATGGAAATCATACTTCACTTCAGGGATGGAGATACAATCCTCCCGTTTTGGGTTGGGAATGGAGTGTGTTACAGGGGTGAGGAACTTGCAGTTGGAATCTGGATGGCAATATTCAGGCTCAGAGCGACATTTACAGATTTATTTTGTAAATTTGGAAAGGACAGGGGGTATCCCATGTAGGCTGGTGCACGTGAAAAGCACACAGAACTGCTGTGGTGGATATGGGAGTGAACCCCAGACTGTGCAAGAGCAGAAATAGGAGTGCACAGGAATGTGCCTGCAGGGCTGTCAGTGAGCACACACAGAACATTTTGGGGGGTTCTATAGCACAGGCAGTGCCTGTGTGTGGGCAGATGCCGACTCCAGCAGCTCCTTCTGATCCTACAGGATCCTGCAGCAGGACAGGGATATGTGCCCATCTTGAAAGCAAATGCAAGAACTTTTAATTTGAAGGTGGCCATACAAATATGAGCCACCACACTGCTCTGAGCAGAAATACTTCCACAAAGGGAAAAGCTGCTGGCAGTGGAAGATGAGCAGGTAAAGTTCAGGAGTCAGGAGGTATGTAGGCTAAATATCTAAGTAAAGGAATGACAGAAGAGAAAATTTATTTCAGGCAAAAAGCTGGCAAGTCCTTACTTGCACTGAAAGGCCAATGACTAAAAACAAAAGAACAAAACCCACACAAACTTAAGGGAGACCTTAAAGTTCTCTCTGCCATCCTGCCTGGAGCTAGCTGTGTGTCCCTGCAGCCCCTCCAGTTCCCTCCCTGCTGTCTGTCCTCCTGCTGGGCAGCTCTCAGGGGCTGCTGTGATCTCCCTGTGGCCCTGCCCTGTGCTCACATCCCACTGCCCCTGGAGAAGGAATGGCCCAGTGTCACCAAAACCAGGTTCTTTGCTGTCATTCCCTCTCCTGGTTTTACTGCCTGCCAGTTGCTCAGTTGATGCTCTGTGGGAGATGCCCCAATCTTCAGTTCCTCCTTTGCACAGCCCTGTGTAACTCTGAGTTTGCCCTGTCAGTAAGTCAGATTCCTGCCTTGGGACATTAACTCGTTCCATATACCAATGGGGACCAGAGCTGTGAAAGGACTCCAGGCTTTGCTGTTCTTGTGAAAAGCCACTCCAGTTTTCAGTGTACAGCATTTTTTTTCATGGAAAGAGTTGTGAAGCACTGACCCAGGCTGCCCAGGGAAGTGGTGGAGTCACCATCCCTGGAAGTGTTTAAAAAATGTGGATGTGGCACTTGGGGACCTGGTGCCACAGTATCCCAGAATATGCTGAGCTGGAAGGGACGCACAAGGATCATCCAGTCCAACCCTCAGCCCTGCACAGGCCCAGCCCCAAGAGTCACCCCCTGTGCCCCAGAGCATCATCCAAACCCTCGTGGAGCTCTGGCAGCCTTGGGGCTGTGCCCACTGCCCTGGGGAGCCTGGTCAGTGCCCACCACCCTCTGGGGGAAGAACCTTTTCTAATGTCCATCCTAACCCTGCCCTGGCACAGCTCCAGCCATTCCCTGGGTGCTGTCCCTGCCCTGACACAGCTCCAGCCATTCCCTGGGTGCTGTCCCTGCCCTGGCTCAGGTCTAGCCATTCCCTGGGTGCTGTCCCCGCCCTGGCACAGCTCCAGCCATTCCCTGGGTGCTGTCCCTGGTCCCACAGAACAGAGCACAGTGCCTGCCCCCTCCCCTCCCGAGGAGCTTGTACCTGCATTCTATGGTTTTATGCCCAGGGCATCTCAGCCCTGCCCACAGTTGGATCTCAGAGCTCTCCTGGCTTGCTCCCTTCCACCCTGTATCCACACTGCCTTTCCCAGGCTGCACCCCTGCAACCTACCCCCTGCTATATCCAGCCAGGCCAGGCACAGTGCTGACAGATCTCTGCCTCCATAGAGAACCCTGCTGACAGCAGCAGAGCTGGATGTGGGTGCCAAAACCCACATGAAAAGAGCCCACACAGAAACAGCCCGTGGGCTCAGGGTCCTGGTTGGACCCTGTAAAGGTCTGCTGAAATGGCATTTTGACACTTTGTTCTTTCTAAATTAGGAGCGTGTTTTTCAGACTCAGAGGGGAGCTTCACAGGGTACAGCCTGTTGGCTTGTCACTCTTATCTTGGATATTTGTTTTGTTTGCAACCTGCATGTAATTTGCTGCAGCAAATCTGAGGTGGATTTTGACAGTCTGCATTAGTCAGCTCATCCACCACAGGAAGAGTTGGAGCTTCATCTGTTCTTTGAAAACTTTCAAGGTCAATACTGAACAGTTTCAAGAAATGACAACAGTGAGGAACTTGTAGTTTCAATTTCATCTTCAACTTTCTCACTCTTAAAATGTTCAGTTACAAAGGGTCCTGGGAGAGGAACTGGGGTGGCCAGGAGGAAATGGGAGATGCCAACAAGGGCAACTCTGCCTGCTCACTGCACATCTGTGTGGATTTGAGCCTCTGTCTCTCACTGCACATCTGTGTGGGTGTCACATTTAAGCCACTGCTGCACATTTGGAAATCAGCCCAAACTAAAGTGTGTCTGACATCCTCAGCTGGGGTTTCTTGGCAGTTTCACGTGTGACAGAAGTGAAGGTAACAAGCCCTGGCAGAGGGCACACTGTGCCTGTTTTAGTGGCTGTGGGGCAGAGGCAGAGCTTCCCTGGGCAGAGGGTCTGCCGCTGCCTCCTTTGCCCCTTAAAGCTCATCACTGAGGTGCCACTTGCTGGCACTGAGTGCTGATCTGCTCATGCTCTCCACTGTGTGTGCTCTGGGGGAGAAAACGTTTGAGACCAAGGGTAGTTTCAAGTCAGGTTCCAAGATAAAGATAATTTTCTTGCTATTTCTCTCAAAGAGCTGTTTGATGTCAGATTTAGGTACATTTCTCAGACACTTGCAGTAAAATGTCAGAATCTGAAAGAATACTTTATCAAATGCTGCTTATAAGTGCTCTTGGCTTGCCAGTACATTAAATTAATGAGAAGTCACTGTCAGACACACACTCCTTGCTTGAAGAATTATGTTTTATTCTATTTCACATGTACAGCCATATTTCCTCCCAGGAAAATAGTCACAGATAGTGTGAATATGACCAAACACCTGCAGAAAAACTGGCTTATGATACAGAAAGGGAGATACTGTTTTCCTCCTAAACTGCCTGAGTATGTAATTCTCACACTGCATTCATGGAGCACTGCAGGAATCTTCCCCTGTGGGCTGGTTCTTTAACTTCTCCCTGTTAAGAGTTCAACCATGCAGGTCATGGCAAATCTTGGAGTCCTGGTGATCAGAAAGCTCCAGAGCAGTGTGAGCTTTTCTCCATGGGCTCAGAGTAGATATACATTTTAATTGATTTGTTTGGGTTGGGCTAGTCTATACATCGTGCCATTTTCCTCTCGTCTGAAATGTGTTGGAATATTGACTCTCTGCTATTTCAAAGCAGCAACATCTGGTAAAAGCTTTTGCTGTGTGAGCTGTGCATTTCTTATGTTTCCCAACCATACACTGCAATGAAAGGCACGCTGGGGAGTGGCCCGACATTGGCCAAAAAGGCATTGTTTTCTGCTGCTTTGTGACATCTTCCCAACTTCTGAAAAACTGTGGTTGGATGAGGACACGCGAGCAAATATTTCACTCTGGGTCTGCCTACCCTTGACAATTGTTCTGCTCTGCTCTGTGGTTGTTCAACCAGAGCAGCACCACTTTAAAGTGGGAATGCCAGAGCCATGTGGAAGGGACAGTCATGGAAGGGATGTGGCAAAAAAGTTCTTACAATTTACAGGGTAGACAACACTGGTGGTGTGGTTCCCACTGCTCTGCAATTAGGAAATTCTTGCTTAGAGAACACTAAAGACTGTTTCTGTGTCTTAGCTCTGGAATTCTAAAATCTCTCCCCTGGTTTGATTCTTCTTCTTTGGGGCTCTTATTTGGAAAATAAATTGCTTCCAAGTGAGTCAAGGATTAACCACACCATGTTCAGAGGCTTCTCTGTGTTCTGGTTCCCTTCTTGTCTCTTGGAAAGGGACAGTGCTACCCCCCTCCCCTTTGGTGCCCATTGTAAAGCTCAGAGCTTCAGGAGTGTTGGAGATGCAAAAAATGGCTGAATCAAAGTCCAAAGGAACATTTTTTCCTTTTGCAGTCAAGACTTCCAAGGAGTTGGTTTTGCTTTCCAGAGCTAGTCCCTGAGTGGGTATGGCTGCTCTGGGTCTTTGTGTGGATTCACACGACCTGCCTTATCCTTTCAGTCCCCAGACAATGTTGTCGGTTTTCTTCCATTGGAAAATGATGGATATTTTCTTTTAGCTTCACTTCATTAAATCCTGGATGTATTAGTTCTTCAGTGTCACTTGAAGGCAAAGCAAAATATTTTAAGTGATCTTATAATGTTCAAAAAATTACTCTGTTTCTGAGCCATATTTTTACTTGGCTAAACTGAGTGAAAGCAGGACAGGCCAGCAGTGGAGGACTCCAACTTTTGGGTTAGGTTAGGACTTCCCAGGTCCATCCAGGTGAGTGGTGCTGTGGTGAGGTGCAGCAGAGCAGAGCTGGCAGGTTACTCAACTATAGCTTTGCTTAGCTGAGGAGTTTCTGTCATCTTTATTCCTCAGAGGGCCAGTGTTACATCTGTTACTGCTGTTTCACACTGATAGGAAAAGGGATGCCTTGGTTTGTCCTGTGGTATCTCAGAGCTGTGTCCCAGTCCCCCACCCTGGCAGTGCCACTGCTCTCCTTCAGCTCTATCCTCAGCTGCTGGACACCAGGCTGAGACCCTGCATGGGACTCCCTCACATCTCTCCATTACTAAAGGTGCTCCAACAAACCCTGAGTCTGTGGCTGTGTCTGCTCCTGAAGTCTCCCCTTTTCTATACACTCAACTCTGGGTGCTGGAAATGCAGTTGTGCCAGTGGCAGGAAGGATTTTGAGTTCCTGTCTGTAATGGGCCTCGTTGTTGGGATCTCCTGCTGCCTCTGCCTGTGTGGGTTGTGTTGGTGATAACAGTCACTGGGTGTTTTGGGGAGAGGAAACCTCATGTTGAAGATCTGACAGAGCCAGAGGTGCAGCTTGCACCCCCTCCTCGACCTGGGGAAGGAACTGTGTGCCTGGGAGCTGCTGAAGTATTTCCCATGTGCATCAATTGGTTTTATGACAGATTTTAGTCCTGCCTACAGACTTTGCCTTGCTGAGGCCATTGTGGTTTTACAGCAAAAGCTGCTGGAGTGATTTTAGGAGACTTCTGTAATTCCTGGTTTAGTTTTATCACAGTCCTGATTTCACTGGTGCCTCCTGATCCTCCTCAGTGACTCAGTCAGGGTGTGGAGCTGGTAGATGTGGCCTCGCTCCCAGCTTGGCTGCAAACCCAGCATAAAGCCCAGATTAAGTGTTACCTCTGTCTCTTCTGCTCCCCATGTGCTCCTGCCACAGTGGGGGACAGCAACTGGCACTCATGGGCTGTCACCACATGATTTAGGGGGACTATAACACTGCCCTCAGAGCAGCAGTGTTCACACTGCATCTCTGCAGAGGTAGAAGAAATCAGAGTCCTCGAGTCTCTCTATGCCTTCATTTTTCTCCAGATGAAATTCAAGACTGTGTAGTATCATTTTTTTGAGGGCTGATTGTTTGCTCACGAAGTAAATAGCGTTTTTCTCTCTGGCTACAGTTACACAATGACTTGGTATAGTTGGTCCATCCCTGAGGGTGTCCAGCAGCAAACCCCCTCCCCACACACACTGCAGCATCACAGAGTAAGACAGTCCCACTTTCCCAGGCTTTGGCTGTGTTGGAGACAGGATACCACAGCACTCAGAGATGGAAATTCTTACCCTGCTACTTTTCCCTAATTGTGCACACGTTTTGTCTGTGCAGGCTTCAGCCTTGCCTGTGAATGGGAGCAGCTGAGAGCCACAGCCAGCCCAAAAGTTTCTTCAACATGTTGCATTTTTCCTGTCCCAGCTGTGTTTGCCATGGAGAGGAGAGGACAGTGCAGGAGGAGGAGGAGGGCCTGATGAGGAACCTCTCCCCCAGGGTGGCAGTGACAGAAGGTGACCAAGCACTGCACAGAGCCACCACCTCTGACTGCAGCAGTAGATTCTGCTCCATCCCTTGGTTGTCCGAAAGTGCAACACTGGCAGTCAAGCCATGGATGCTCTGCTGCCTCTTCCAGCTGTTTGCAGCTGTCTGCATGGCCTGGGCCAGGGCAGGCTGGTGCTGCAGAGCTGGTTGGCTGTGGGCTGGGTGGTGGCCTCAGTGGGACAGGGAGTGCCATGCTCCTGCTTCCCTTTCCTGTGGGCTTGGGCAGAGCTGTCCTGCCAACTGCCCTGGTGGCCATCAAACAGGCTGAGCATGAGGCCTGGACACATGGGGAGGGTTTGGGTGATCCTATCCTCCCATGACCAAATGCCCAAGAAGACAGAGGAGCTTGCAATGTGAAAACATCCTGGCTGTGTGTCCTGGTGCTGCCTGTCCCAAGGGCCATGGGACAGAGCTTCAGGACCAGGCTGAGGGCTGGAAATAGCTTGTACTGCAGGGACAGAAAGGCAGAGGGGATCCAAGGCTGGTGCCCAAAGGGAGGTCCCAGAGCTCCCATCCAGGGTGAGGGGCTCCCTGTGACTGAGCCCTCTGAGCTCACAGGCAGATCCCACTCTCTGACTGAGCCCCCGGAGCTCACAGGCAGGTCTCAATGTCTGGTGGGGAGCAGGACTTCGGGTTATTTTTAAGACCCTCTGAGGAGGGATGTTTTCCCGATGACATAGTGCTGCAGGGACTTTTACTTCCCTGGGACTAGACTCTAATTTATCCCAGGATGGGTTTCTATAAACAGTCTCCATTGTCATATAAATATGACAACGGGACTCTCTCGATGAACCGATTGGGATCCAATCATCAAATGTTTCCCTGACCGCTTACAGCAAGGTAAGTTCGGGGCCACTGCGATCTCCGGGACAAAAAGAAGATGAGAAGCCCTTCTTGGCGCAATTTCGAAGCTACCTCGGGGTTAACCCGGGCAGACCGAAGGGCGGGCGCGGGGCTCGCCCTCTCCCCCGGCTTTTGGCTTTGCCTTGGTGCCGGTGCCCCGCAGGGTTCGCTCCACGTGGGCGCTGCGGAACAGCCGCGCTCATTGTTGGCGTGTCCGCGCTCCGCGGGCTGCCCGCGGCCGGGGCGCTGCTGCCCCTCGCTCCTCCCGGCCCCGCTCCTCGCAGGTTGGACAAACCCCCCCGAAGCCGCAGCTTTCCGGCCCCTCCTCCGGCTCCCTCCCGGGGTCCGTGGCCCCTTCCCCGCGGAGCGGAGCGGAGCGGCGGCGCGGGCGGTAAGTGCGGCGGGGGCGCGGAGCGGAGCCCGCACGGGGGTCCCGCAGCTCAGCCCCTCGGGGCAGCGGGCACCATTCACAGCCTCTTCCCGGGGGATCCGCTCACCCATCGGGGCAGCGGGCACCGCCCACAGCCCCTTCCCGGGGGACCCGCTCACCCCTCGGGGCAGCGGGCACGACCGACAGCCCTTTCCCAGCTCCCGGCACCAATCCTCTGATTTCTGCTTTTTAATTTCCTCACCCTGCGTTGTTCTGGAAGTTGCAAATTGTCAAAGGAAAAAAAAAAGAAAAAAAAAGTTGCTGTAGATGTTTCGGAGCTGTTGCTTTATTGGAAACAACTGCCTGGGTGGAGGCGAGAGGGGCCGCGGGGCGGGGGGAGTGTTTGCATCGCGAAATGTCATTCGGAGGTGGCGGAGAAATTGTTCCACGAACGCGTTCCCCGAGCTGGGCAGGATCGCTCGCCTGCCGCGAGCAGAACGGGAAACAGTGGGAAGTTTGAAAGGAAGAGGAGAAAGTGTACGGGATAACTAAGAAAAGTGCTCTCTGCCGGCATTTGCTGCTGTGCTTGGGTTTCTGGAGCTGCCAGATGGACCGGGGGGCTGTGCCAGGGAGGTTTGGGGGATCAGGGAGCTCCTGTGTGAGGAGGGCTTGGGGAGCCAGTGGACAAGTGGGCTCTGTGGGGAGGTTTGGGGGAGCAGTGGGGAGGTTTGGGGGCGCAGTGGG
>VWZD01012781.1:17031-69379 GCA_013396695.1 Sakesphorus luctuosus | reverse complement strand
CTTGGGGAGCTCTGGGGGGAGGTTTGGGGGGCCAGGCTTGCAGGGTGCGTGGAGAAAGGCAGCCCCTGGCAGCAGAATGACTCCTCCCACTGTGTCCAGGACTGAGCAGGACCTGCCGGTTCTCTGCCCCCGCACTCTCCTCACCTTATCTCTTTCTCTTGTCACTCAAAGGCCACGCAGGTCACCCTGCCCTCAGGCAGCGAGGCCAGAGGAGGTGGGTTTGGGTCCGTGGGCTGTGCCCCCTGCAGGAAGGGCCTTTGAGCTTCTGTGTGCCCACACCAGCATAGAATTTTCTCTCTTTCCCATCTAAAATTGTCTCTCTAAACCTTTGGTACTGAAGGAGAAGGTGGTGTTATTGCCAGGCTGTACAAGCACAGAGTTTGGGTTCCTGCTTTTCCTCATGACATGTCCTTTAGGCATCCTTGGCCTTTCAGTTGCAGAGGGAGGCTCTGGGCACATCCCCTAACAGGGCTTTACTTTTAACTTACTTAGATGTCATTTAACAACAAAAACTACAGCTCACGGCATGAGAGTCACAGCTTTCTAGACACACATTACCTTTACTAGTGGAATGGATGAAACTAGTTTTATTATGAAAGATTTTCCCCTAATGGCAGAATTGAGCCTTTAGAGAATAAAATGAGGTCTTCTGGCTGGTTCTTTTCCCAAGTGGAGTCAGCTGGACCCTCAAAATCACTTTGAAAACAGTTACACCCGCGTTAATAGGGCTAATGTGGGCCTAAAAATATCATCCAAGAATCGCACCCTTAATTGGCATTACTTTGTTGGCAAACCTTTCCCAGTGCTGCCTTATTCCTCAACAGCCATGTTACATTAATTGCATCCATGTATTCTGTCACAAAGGCAAGGCTCTGAGCAGGATTTATTAAGTTGAGTGTCGTGGCTGGAGCTTTACCTTCTCCACTACAGACAAAACCAATGGCAAAGCCACAGAGCTCCTCAGGGATTCCAATGCTGTGGGACTGCTGGTCCGACAGACTGCAGCAAACTGTTACTGGGATAATGGGTAAATACTAGGCTTCCAGTGTAGTTAAATACTAGGAACAATGTTTCTCTCTGAATCAGTGTTTGTGCTTGAAGAGGTCTCTCTTTTCCTTCCATCCATCCATCCATCCACTTTGATACCTTTTCACTTGCATTAGGTGATCCTGTGGTGTCATGTGCTTCTAAATTTATCTGATCTGCTTGAAGCAATTTTGTGTGCTGAGTGCAGGTGGCCCTTAGGAAATGATGATGGGCAGCGAGTCCCACAGTGCTTGGTGGCTTTAAAGGTGACATTCCAAAGAACTTTCTGTCCCACTTGGGCATGAGCTTGTGGCTCACGTGGCAGCAACACCAACCCACGTCTCTGAAGGCTGGTTGGATGAGTGTAGGCGAGAGTTGGCCCACTGGCAAAGGTCCATGAGTATTCAGGAGGACTCACCTGAGTGGTCCTGAGTGCACCTTTACTCCTACATATGTGCAAGATGAAGCCCATCAGACATTCCAGGCTGGTTTTTGGGGCTCTGGTGGTAGATTGTTGTGGAGCAGCAGCACAGTGACGGACTGGCATCTTCTGCAGTACTGCCTTTGTTTGGGATTGAGCTCTGGCATTGCAGTTTTTGGAAAGATTTTGTTTTGCTGGACAGTTCCTCAACAACAGGAAGGACACTGCTGGGGCATTTCCATGCTGCCAGAACCCCTTCAGCCCTGTGGATGTCCCTTTGCAGCAGCAGAGTAGTTACAACCCGTCTCCAGACTGCAAGCTGATTTCATTCCATGTTTGAAGGCCTCATGTTAAAGAGACTTTTTTTGCCTCTTTTTGTGCATGTTGGAGCTTCTAAGGGCTCCTGTTGCTGACATTGCTGCAGTGTCTGCTCTCAGCACCTGCATGGAGGCTGTTGGGTGTGGAAGGGACCTTGGCTCTGCTTTCCCATCATCCCTGTGCCCTTAGACTTTGCATCCCATGTAAACCAAGCCAAGCCTGCCAGCAATGCCTCTCACAGCTGCCCTAATTCCGGGAGATGACAAATGTTTACAGTGTTGGTCCTCTCTGTCAAAGTGTTCTTTGGAAATGTTTCCATGCCTGAGAGTTTCTTCCCACAGTCTGTGGGTACAAGGTGGGATTTAACTGATTCTGGCAAAACCTGAAGTGTCCCTTAAATTCTCCAGAGATTTTTGTGGTTGCTGAAGGCCTTGCAGTGGGCACATGATCTCCTACAGCTGCCTCCCGGCTGTTGAGCAGGAGAAACCAGGGAGCTGCTGCCTGAGGCTGGTTGTCCCTTCCATGAGCCTCTGACCTTGGGGCCACCACCATCTCAGGTGGCCTCCCACTGCCCTGGGAGCTCCCCTTCCTCCTGCATCCCAGGACTGAGCTGTGCTGGAGTGTTTCTTTTGTAGGTTATATGCAGATCCCTAGAACCCTGAGACTTAGTTATTCTGCTTCTTATCTCCACTTCGATGTGCCACCAGCCCATGTGTTTAGAATAAGGCTCTGATCTCATGATATGGTCTCATACATTCACTTTTGTTCAGCTTTTCCCCCCATTCTCTTGCATGAGAAATTTGGATTTCCTTAACAGCTCATTGGCATAGCATTAAGCTTTCCTTCTGCTGGAAGTGACATATTGCCTTTAAAAACAGTGGCCTGGATTTAATATCCCAAGGAGCCCTTTTTCAATTCCATGTTCTATAGATCAGGAATTAACCAAAAGAGACTTTGAAAGGGGTTTCCAAAAAGCGGTTTGTTTTCTCCTGCTTACGTTATTGTGGTCTTTTTATATGAAATCAAACTGTTGAAACAAACATATATCTCACTTGGATATGAAGAAATGCAGCTCACTTGTGGCCTGGATCCAGTCCTCCCTCTGCTGAACACGATTAGAGCAAGACCAGACCCTTTGAATTGCCTTTTCATTCATGTGTGTTGCAAACCTAGTATGTAATTCATGAACTTTAAGCCGTGTTAATTGCATCTCTTGGTCTGCATTAAGGCAGACATACATTCCTGTCTGTCTTGGTTGCTAATGAGCTCTGTGGATCGGATCCAAACCCGGGGAGAAGGTTAAGCACTGTCACACCCCCCCTGCCTCCCCCGTGCTGATGTGACCCCGGGGTGTCCCGCGGGGAGGGCGCTGCGTGCCCGGGACGTGGCACTGCCATTCCTGGCTGGGTGCACCCCAGCCTGTACAGGGCTCTCAGCGGTGTGGGCTCCTTTTTATGAATGAAGGCAGGCAGTGGCTGCCGGGCTGTCCACGCCGGGGCCAGGAATGCGGCATTGCGGAGGCGGGAGCGGGAGCAGCCCTTGGGCAGCGGCGGCTCCACCGGGGCACGGCTGGGCTGCGCTGGGCATGACTGGGCTGGGCATGACTGGGCTGGGCTGGGCACGGCTGGGCTGGGCTCAGGGGACCCCGTGGAGAAAAGAGCCACCAAGAAAGATGGCACACACTCCTGCTTTTTTTTTTTCTGTTTTTTCGATCCTTAGCATGAAACATCTCTTCACTCAGCGCTGGTTTTTGCTCCTGACTCTCCTCAGTGAGCTCAGCTTGGAGACAAGGAGCTCATTTTTTCCTGTATAGAAACTGCTGACCCCTTACACCTGTACACTTAAGTCAGAAAAAGGATCTTAATGCAGTTTTGTCTAGACTGGTGATGGAGGGAGAGAGAGGAAGCCATTCCTGGGGCTGGCGTGCACGACTTTTTGGAACTAGAAAATACAACCAGCAAAGATTATATCCCCACCAGAGCTGGCAGGAGGGGTCTTATGGGTGTTCTTAATCCACCTCACTGCAAATGTAGCCAGGTTAGCTCAAACCACCTTTGTTTTTGACTTAAACGAGCTGAGTCTGCACTAGTGCAGTGAATGTTCCCTCTGTCCCTCCTGCCAGACGTGTGGTGGGGACAACCAGCCAGCTGCTGGTGCTCAGCCAAGTCCTGCTCCAGCCACAGCCAGGAGACACCAGCTGGGTGTCCCCCAGGCTTTATGTGAGTGAGAGCTGAGCCATTTGTCCAGGATCAGCTTAACCAGGCTGGAGCAGGTTCAGATGTGCCCCTCAGTTTGTGCTGTCCCACATCATTTCAGGTTGGTACCTGTGCCCCAGCTCTTTGCTGTTCCTGCTGGGGAATCTCACAGGTCTCTGGTGCTCCTGGGTGGGAGCAGCTGAAATCCTGCAGGGTATCTCTGTGCTTCCCTCTGAACCCATGGAAGGACAGACCTGTCCTTTGACCTGAGGATTTGTGAACCTTTTAGGATGATACTGGATGTGCACAAACTGAGGATGCCTGTGAGATCTGAATTTCCATTTAAATTAAAAAGCAGTTTGTTGTCTGAGTTTCTGTGGCAGTCCCACTTGAAGTGTTTTATAGAAACAATTTTTAGGACTGTTGGTTTTCTGTACTGTGCACTGGGCTTTGGAGGCCAGGTTACTTATGAAAAATGAAGCTGGAAAAACTGTTTTGCTGGTGTCATGAATCTTTAGATTGGAATGAGAGAATGCATTTAGAACTCTGAAGTGAAGCCTTGCCACAAGAGAATGCTCCTTTAAATGTATGTCTGGAATGGGGAAAAAACCCCCCACTTCTGCAAATGATTTTTTTTTCCAAGAATTAAACCCAACTGTTTAGAAATGATTAATTACTGTAACATGTGAGCACTGTAAAGTCTCATCTATTCGCAGTAGTATTTCAAATGATTTAAAGTTGTTTGCTCAAGGTTTGTTTTAAGCATGTCATTAAATGTCATGGATTTATTCCAGCTGTCCTCCACAAATGTATCACTTGTGAGGGATTCTGCCTGGGAACAGGCTGCCAGATTTTAGTTTAGATAGCAAAGCCCCATTTGATTTCATTTTTAATCTAGTTTTTCTTTGCTAAGTGTATTACTGACTTTCAGTGGAGTTGGCAGAGGAGATGGTATCAGCTCTGTTGGGCAGTTATTGGACCTAGTTTGCATCTTCTGAAACCCTTGAGAAGGGTGGGCAGCTTGGGGAGCTTTCTGAGCTCTGTGACCCCTGCCAGCCCTCTGCCCTGCTGTGGGCTGAGCCTGGTCACTGCCTCCCATCCCTGGCACTGCAGATTCCCACGAGCACTTCCTAATTTGCTTTAGGCAAACCCAAGTGGATTATCTCAAGCCACTAATTAGACTATTGAAGATAATCCTGCTGCCTTTTGGGTTTGTCTCTCCTTCCTGAAGTGAACTGGGGAGGACTGGGGGAGGCTGCTGGACCAGGCACAGCCGCAGGGAGCTGGGCCCTTGCTGGGTGTGAGGGAGGGGCTGGAGGCAACTCCCCAGCACAGCCACAGGCACAGGCACAGCCACAGGTGACTTCACCAAGGGCTCCCCACCAGCCTGGGGAGTCATTAGTGAAGGGACCTTCTTTGAGTGAGCTGCTGAGGCTTTCCCCAGTGCCTCTACCAGGTCTCTTGAGGGTTAATCAGTTTTCCTAACCAGAACACTTAAATTAGGTAGCACATCGCAGGTTCCTGTTCTGATCTGATCTGCCTCCTGCCCGGAGCTCTGTCACACAGTCAGTGGAGCTCACAGTGTGATGGTCTGGAGAGGCTGGGTTTGATTCCTGTGTAAACCCTGACTGTTTGGAAAGGATATAACCTGAGGCTTAGAGAGCAGCTTGGTTTGGGGTTTGGCCCTCAGTGCTGACCTGGGAGTGGTGTAAGTGGCCCTGTTTGGGGAGAGGAGCTGCAGAATGCTCTGGAACATTCATTTGCCTTTAGAGCAACCCCAAAGATGCAGTTCCTTTCTGCCATGCTGGCTGTTTCCTGCCATGGCTGCTGCAGAGCCAGGAGATGTCCTGGGGAAAGGGTTTGTAATAATTCAGGGGCCTTTGTGAAATGCAGATGTTAAACAGGGAGAGTGTGTGATAAGCAAACTCTCTCGGCTTTTATTAACATGTTTGCATTCTTCTCAAGGTGTTGACACAGCACACTATGCCCTGGGGGGCTGCAAGTGTCAGAATATTTAGGATGTGTAAAAGAGCAAGAGCATTTCATAATGTCTCTCCAGTCTGGGCAAGCAGGTTAACTGGAGTGCATCACTTTTATTCCTCCATTCAAACAGACTGAACCAAGGAGCTGGTAATCAAGAAGGAAACTCACTGGGGTGTAGTTAAATTTACTAAAATCTCTCCTTCTGTAATGAGGGGGAAAATAAATCAGCACTTTATGATATTTGCAAAGAAGATGAAGCAAATCTCTAGACCAGCCAGCTGGAGTGTTTAATTCTCAGTCACAGTTCTGCACCTCGGGCTTGCTGTTTCTGAGGCTGCAAACAACATTTTGGGGGGTGTTTGTGCAGTGCTGGGCACTGGGGCTCTAAATGCAGCTGAGCTTCCATGTGCTGCCACGACTGGGGGGTGTCTGCAGTGGGAAAAATGATCTGGAGTTGGATCTAGATGGTCTTTAAGGTCCCTTCCAACCCAAATTATCCTGTGACCACTCGACGAAAACAGGCAGGGAATGTCTGTGTTTCAAATAATCTCCACTGGGTGGGTTGAAAATGAAATGTTTCTATTTGGTTTTAAGCCTCCTTTCCTAAAATTCATTTAAAGAGCCTAAATAACATGTGCCATCAGTAATCTCCCTGTGTTTGGGCCTGGGCAAAGGACTAGGATGGGTGCAGAGCTGGGTGTTGCAGGAGCAGAGCCCACCATTTGTGTAACTGGGGAACAACTTCTTGTTTCTCAAGAGCATTTTTTCCTGATGGGTAAATTAAGCAGGTCTAGCTTCCTCATTAAAAGAAAAGCTAAATTTAAGAAGAAAAAGAAAAATTAAATTAAAGAAGAAAAATGCTTTCTGCAAACATCCTGTTTTCATCTTAATTTTATTAACAGGTTTTGTCATCCATCTGACCTGCCTCCCCTCCTCATTGACACTGATATTAGAAGTATGGGAAAACTTAGACTGTTGGCAAAATGGGTGGAAAATCAAATGTTTAATGTTTTGCTTGAACATTTTGTGGTTTCTCCTGAAATTCTTTGTCTGAAACAAAGGATGTTCTTTGTTCTGTATTGGGAGGTTTGCTTTTTTACTTGAAAAAAATATGCAATGTCATTGTGGATTGCAGAAGTTTGTGCAGAAATGACATAAGTTCTCTACAAAAACATCTTTTTTTTTTAAGACCTGGAAAAGAAGTAAGACACTTACAAACTGCAAAAACTTGTCTGGTTTGATGGTTTGTTGGCTCATTCCTACAAATACATTCAGAATCAAAATGTTAGTGATTTGGAAAAATCTTGAAATAGAGTAATTTCACATGACCCCCTCTTGGAAGCTTCTAAGTTTTGCATTCTTTGCTCCAACACAATTCCCACTGAAGAAATACTTCAAAAACAAGATTATGGTTTCCTTTAAGAATGTCATTCCTTGCTTTTCGGGTGCTGTGCTAAGTTTTGTTTATACATCTTAATCTTCCCCTGATTTATTTGATGAAAATGAGGCATTCATGGATTTGTCTGGAGTCTGGAAAAGAGATGAACTGAAGCACAAGGCAGACAGTCACTGCCCTGCTGAGCCTGCAGGCTGTGGGTGCCCAGCTGGGTTTGGGGTGCCATGGGGTGGTCCCTGTCCCCTGATTGTGTGGCACCTTGAGTGTCCCCTGGGTCTCCTCACCATCTCCAGGCCTGAGGAGCAGCCATGGGCACAAAGCCCTGGGAGCAAGCACTGAGGGAGGGGGTGATGGTGCTGGTCGAAGCAGAAGGAAAAGGTGGCTTTGGGATGATGTGGGGGAAGGGACCTCGTCCTCACTCCCCTCCTGCCCTTCCAGCCTGGCTGGCTTAGCTCAGGTGGGCAGAGCCTGGTGCTAACCATGCCAAGGCTGTGGGTTCAACCCCTGCAGGGGCCAATCACTGAAGGTTTAGACCTGAAGATCCTTGTGGGTCCCTTCCAACATTCTGTGATTTTCCTGGTATGCTTGTGCTGTCGAGTTGCTGCTGGTTGTCACTCCAAAATATTCCTTTGTTGTTTCAGAATTGCTGAGACATTTAATTGGCTGTTCATTAGCTGCCCTAGAGAAAAATAAATTTGATTAATCATCATTTCAGCAAATTACAGCCTGTTAATGAAAGCAAGTAGTGAGGATTTGGCTCCCTGCAGTGAGTGTGCCCTGCCCTGGCTGTGCAGACCCCCCACCTGCAGCAGCTGGAGGGCCTGGGGGGCTCAGACATCAGGGGGACACTGACATGTAATTTATGGTTATGGTGGTGGGGTGAGGACCACAGAGCACTGCAGGAGTGCAGTGGAGATGGTGCCTGTGCCTGGCAGAGGGGCAGGTGGTGGATTCTTTACGCTGAACCCCTGGCACAGGTGCCCAGAGCAGCTGTGGCTGCCCCATCACTGGGAGTGTCCAAGGCCAGGTTGGAAAGGGCTTGGAGCAGCCTGGGCTGGTGGGAGGTGTCCCTGCCCATGGCAGGGGTGGCACTGGGTGGGCTTTAAGGTCTCTTCCCATCCAAACCATTCCATGATTCTGTGATACAAACACAGACAGCAAGAGATGGCTGTTGGCCTCAATTCTTAACCTTTGAGGTCACTTCACTTCCTTTTTGTTACTTTTTTTGCTAACTGCCATTATAACCCATCAAGATCAAGTTTCGGAGATGAGATGCTAAATTCACCCATGAAGGATATATATTTTTCTGTGAAATAGTCCAATACATTGTATTATTTCATGTTTTACCTTGCCCACGTGCTGATTCCAAGCATAACAGGCTTGAATAAATTATGCAGCAGGGAAGATACAAGTCTCACCTTTGCTTTAGAATAGAAGTCTAGAGTTTGAAGACAGGAAAACTCTGCAGATGCAGAATATAATGGTCAGAAATCCTACACAGGGGATTTATAGGTGTTACAAACAAGACCAAGAATTTAAAAAGCAGGTTCCTTACATGAAATCGCTTTGCTTTCTTTGGGCTAAGAGTTAAAGTTCCCCCAAAGCTTTTCAATTTTCTGCTGTCTTTGTGTCTTACATCCTTCCTTTTCCAAGGTCCCTGACTGTTCCTTCCCTTTAATCTCTTTTAGGGGCCCTTTCTTGGTTGTTTAAAAGCAGCTGTAGCTGCTCCCCACGTCTGCCTGAGGCTGGTGGAGAGAAGAACACAAACCTCCCCTCTCCCTGCCAAGTGAGAGGATTTAGCACTGTCCAGGTCATTGACAGTGCTGACACTGGGATTACTTGGAATTTGCATTCAAGAATGTCAGGAATAACACAACCATGGTCAGTTTGCACTTGATCCTTCTCAAGACCAAGTATTTGGGAAGTGCCCACCCCAGGCTGCTGCTGGTTGTGATCCCCTGGGTTTGGTGCACAGTGCTCAGGTCCTGGTGGTGGGGCTGGATGAGCAGCAGTGACAGGACTGGAGGACTCCTATCCTTCTTCTCTGCACCTCCTCTGGTGTGTGCATGCTTGGAACCTGGTTTAGCTCTTCCCTGTGCAGAATTAGGGAAGAAGAGGCATTTCCTTCTTCTCTGGAATGTAGTGTTCTCATTGTTAACACAATGGTGATGACAAATTCAAACCAGAAGTAGATCAATAACTGTAGAAGAGTATTAACAGAATTGAGAAAGTTTAGAGGCTTGGGGTGTTTTGGTTTTGTTGGTAGAAAGGTGTCTTGTGTTAGCAGAAGAAATGGAGGGTGTTTCTCACTTAGGTGATGGTAAATTCAAACCAGAAATAGATCAATAACTGTAGAAGAATATTAACAGAATTGAGAAAGTTTAGAGGTTTGGGGTGTTCTGGTTTTGTTAGTACAAAATTGTCTTGTGTTAGCAGAAGAAATGGAGAGTGTTTCTCACTTAGCTGATGGCAGCAGTGGAGAGGGATGGATGGGACTCTTGCAGCCCAACTCCTGTAACATTTTCATTCCCAGAGATGCCACACCAGATGCCCAGGGCTTTGCTGGATCCCGAGGGGCCTCACCAGAGCTCCCTCAGTGGAGAGCCTTCTGCACTGGCCATGGGGATGGTGGTGCCCTCAGCAGGGAGGGCTGTTGTCCCCTCCTGTGCTGGGGCTCTGCTCCCTCTGCCCTGGGCACCCAGGAAAGGGAGACAAGGGCCTCAGCAGCCCCCTAAATCCCCCAGCCCGGGGTCTGGGAGGTGGGAAGGGGCTGTTTTGGGGCCCCCCTGGGGTGAGGAGGCAGCCCCAGCACTGCCCTGGCTGTATCTTGGTCAGGCAGCCCTAGGCTGGGCTTTGAAATGTGAAGCAGCTTCCTTAGGCATTGCGGGGGGTAAAAAGTGAATTAACCATATCATAGGCACATGGTACTTCCCTGCTCAGATTACACTACAAAATCTGGGCAGTTCCTCAGATAGAGCTGGAAAAGGGGATTTGGGAGTGAGAGCAGCACTTGGAGCAGAGCAGAGCTGACATGGCTGGGAACAAAAGGTGACAGGAGAACTCCCCACAGCTGCGTTGCTGCTCGTCAACAGGTCAGCAGAAATCCTTCCTAACTGGACATTTGTTGCAGATTTACTGGCAGAAGTGTAAAATAACTTTGCTTGAGTGCTGGCTTTGCTTTGTGCCTTGTGCTCTGCTGGTTGCAGAGCTTGTATCTGGCTGAGTCTCACTTTGACTTTTTACTTTATTTTCCAGATTTACTTCCTAACCCTTCATCAGGCTCTAAAACTCTTGTTAAATACCTTTGGTTTGATGCATTTTGAAGACTTAATTAGAGCGGGGTGGATTTGCTTTGTTAGTTAAGGCTGCTAAAGCTGGGGCTCATGGACAAAGCTTTTTGCTTTTCTGCAAAACACTCCCTGAGCAACACGTGCCTGTGCTGTTGGTCACATCTTCACGGGCTTTTCCTTGTTTGCCTTCTCCTCCAAGTGAGCTTCTTACAAAAACAATTTGTTTTAATGCCACTTCTGGCTTTTTGACTGGGACTTGGGTGAGGGTTTTACCTCGCTGAGGTTTGTTTTTGTTGCTGTAAGGCAAGGAGGAGCAATGATTCACTGTGACAGGCTCAATGTGAGCCATATGGACCGAGCCACGCGGCATAAAGGAGGATTGTGCTGCGAGAGATCGCCGAGTCGCTGTGATTTTGACACGCTTACCACTTCTCAAGTTGCATTTCCCCCTCTCCCCCTCACCCCTGCCCTTCCCCCACCGTCCAGGAGCTGATGTGATGGAAAAATATAGGCATTGTCTCTGGGATTAGGAATGGTTGGGCTCAAAGTGCTTTCCTTCTGCGGGTTTTCTTACAGAGAGAGGGTAATAATTATATACACTTACATGGTGTTAAGTGATGACTTAAATACTTGAATTTGGAGACGATCATTCCCATCACTTGGGGTGTGCTGGTGCCTTGTGCTGGTCCATGTCACCAAGGGGTGGGACCCTGGGCTGGGGTGGCTCCCTGTTCCCAGGCTGCTCCCAGGAGCTGGGGCACAGCTCCCACCAGAGCTGCATGGCCAGGGCTTGCCTGTCCCCAGGAAGCCCCAAGAACCAGGCACAGAGGCACTTGCATCCCCCTCCTGGGTGGAGGATTTTAGAGTGCCATTTTTTTCCAATTAAACACTATTGATGTCTTTTGTATGTGTTTTTTTTCTTTCTTTTTTCCCCTCCTCTTTATTCTGTGTTTTTTTCTGTATGAATGGCAAATGAAGGCTGTTTTAACGTTGACTTAGATGATACAAAATCATAGCAGGACTTTATGTCCAGCCTTTTTATTGATTAAATGTCTTGGCATTTGGGTAGAAAGAAATAGCAAAAGCAGTTAATTTCTGGCTGGGGTTTCTTACCAGTAAGTGAAAGGCAGAGTGGGGAGCTGTTTGTGAGCGTAGTAAGTGTAACATCTATAAAATGAGACATATTTTAATGGCTCTTAAACTTGAAGATTGGATTCTGTTCTCTTTGGAAGTCCATGCTGCAGATACAACAGACACATATCAGGGGAAATAAGAACACATTTGGTGTTGCAGTGAATTTGTTATACCCATTGGCCCACCCCAAGCATCCTCCTGAAGTCATTAGAAAGGATCCTGCCGAAAGTGGGGATAAAGCCAGTCATTAAGGTTACATTGTGACCCACTTTTGCTGTTTAATGTTGAATGGAGAGTTCTTAGAGCAAACAAAAATTAATACATTGGATACAATTCTTAAGGAAAAACCCCAGCAAAATGTCATCAGGTTCCAAACGATTCCTTGCTTCCCTTTAACTATGAGCTATCCATTATACGGTCTTAACTTATGGAATGCTAAACAGTTTCTGGCATTACTGTGCCCCTGCAGGAGGAACAGATGGTACTTTTGAATGAGTTTTGCTATAGGATAAAACATTCCAGGTCTTCAGCAGATCATATCCATCTGTAAGAAAGGAATAGCATTTGTGTAAAGCAAACAAGATAAAGTCAAACAACTCAAAATCTACTGAAGGAAAACCAGTGCCTGTGGGCTGAGGTGGTTGGTAATGTGCAAAGATACTGCTTAATCTTATTTTAAAGGTGAACTCTTACTTTGGTTAAACATCCCAAATGGGAAGTCTTGCTAGGTAAGGCTTGGAAGCCAGTGGTCAGGATGGAATGTGGTCAATACACACTGGAAGGAGCCTGTGGATAACAAGAGTTTGTCACATTTATACTCAGAGAGGTGGGCTATGCTTTCATCTTGTCTCCATGCAATCAAGTCCTGTCTTGGCTAATTTATAGAGGTTTTTCTTCCTGAGCATAGCATGGAAACAAAGAAGTCCTGACACCCTTTAGTGTGTCCATGTCCAGTGTAGCCAACCCACAGAACTTTGTGGGGCATCTCCATCACGGTGCACATCTCGCTTCCTCCACAGGAGTTTGTTGTGTAAGTGAAGCAGAGAATTGGCAGAATTGTGAAAAGTTGCACCCCTTTCCTTCTCCATTCTTTTAGATGATGGAATCCATCATTGTGTTTTAGGGTTCTGCTCAGATTCTTCCAGTTGGCCCCCAAGGGAATGATTGCTTTCTCCTCCCTGGCCTCTGGCCTGTTGTGGTCCACATTTGGTGAAGGAACATCCCCTTCAGTGTTCCTTAAAATTCTATAAATTTTGTTCATATTCCCCTTAGAGTTCCCCTTTGCAAACTGAAAAATTACAGGCTCTTCAACATTACCTACCTGAAAATAAGGCAATTAATTACGGAAGATCCCTCTGTGGTACGTGGTTGTGGACTTCCCATCCCTGGAAGTGTCCAAGACCAGGCTGGATGGGGCTTGGAGCCACCTGGGCTGGTGGAAGGTGTCCCTGCCCATGGTAGGAGGTGGCAACGGATGATCTTTAGGGTCCCCTCCAACCCAAACCATCTTGGGATTCTGCGATGAAGACAATCTCATATTTATGTGACAATCTACCCATCCCTCCATCCCAAACAGGTTATCAGTGATATCAGTTGCCCTCTGAGGTTTTACTTACCCCACTGACTGTAAAGAAAATGTCATCAGTGAGATGAGTTCTAAAAAACTGAAGCTAAACTGCACCTGTGATCTTCTGAGAGTTTAAATTCCTGGTCCTCTTTGTCCTGTTCCTGTTCTTTGAACACCCAAGATCACTGTGTCAGCTTTCAGGAGTGGTTCTGCACAGCTGATGTCCCTCACAGTGCCGGCAGAGCTGTGGAGCTCCTCCCTGCCAGGCTGCAGGCAGGGCTGGGGGGGCAGGTCTGACTGGGCTGTCAGAGTGTTCCCATCCTTCTGGGCAGCCAGGGGGGGCACAGGAGGGTTCTCTGCAGGTGCCTCTTTGCCACACAGCTGCACCTTCTCCAGCCTCGGGGGCTGCGTGGTGGGAGCCTGATAGGCATTTGGGACAACTCTGCAAAGCTGGAATACCTCCCATTGTACTTCCTTTGCTTTCCTTGGTGTTTGCTTTGGGCTTTTTTTCTCTTTTCCTGTTTTAAATACTAAGTGTACTGTGATTCTGGGAAACTTTATTTCATTTTTTTCATGTCAGCAACTTTTTTATCCTAATTTTCCTTTACAGTCATGTGCTGGACTGTGCATAACCAATGGGGAAGGAAGCCCCTTGTTCTTCCATTGTGTGAATTATTTCTTTCCCCTTGCAATCTTTACAGTTGTAAGATTTCCTCAGCTGGAAGATAAAATAGCTTCCTTCCCTTCCAGAAGATCATTGTCCAAGACATACATATGTATTTTAATGTGCCAAGACCAAATAATTAGTATGTACTCATCAATACCACCTTAGTGAAACGTTGTTCATTGTGATGAAAATCAGATGGAATTTACAGTTTGCTTGGTGTGTTCAATGGAACCAAGATGATGTGAAAGGAAAAGAAGTATTTTTGTTCCTTAAATTATATGTCCCTCTATAAGGTAATATAGAAATATTCAATCAGCCTTTTTTGTCAATGCAGTATCAGTATTTCTGCATTGCTGAGATTTCTAATATCAAATGTTCTGCCTGTAGTGCCAAGTTATCATTGTATTAGTTGGTCTTAAAATATTCGGGAATATGGGTTATGTATTTACCCAGCAGATCATACTGGCTTCCTGTGGGAATAGAAAATGTAATGTAGAACTTACAAAGTAAACAAGACTTGCTTTTCTAATATCCTTTGGTTTGTAGATTGAATATGGTACAGAACCACAAACGGTTATGAACACGAGAACTGCACTCGTGTGTCTGAGGGCACAGGATGTTTCAGCAAACTGTCTCGGGGTGTGTTAGCTTGGGACCCTGTACAGATACAGGAAAAACCCCCAAAGCTCTGATCTCCAGGAAATTCTCCTCCAAGTTTTGGACAATTTGGATCTGGTCCAAATCAAAGAAGGGAGGTCAAGGTCCAGGATTCCACACGTCCTGCAGGCAAAAGGGTTGTGTACCTTCCTTAGACAGCAAAAGGATGCCAAGAGAGTGCAAGAAATATGTGTATTTACACTTGTGTGTTTGTGTTGACATCTTTCAGCAAGAACTAATACTTTTTTACTTTACATAACTTTGCTTTTATGAGTTTCAGAGTAGCAAACACTGCTTTCATTTTCTGATGGCCTCTAAATAACTTCAAACCTCTTTTAGCTGGGTTATAATTAACTTTGCTGCCTGGAAGAGAACAGGTCTTATCACTGGAGAAGCAAACCAGACATCTAGTGCGATGCCTCCTCTGACCACTTCTCTGGATTCCAGTCTCCAGCAAAGGCAGTGGCCCTCCTGCCTTGGCATCTCTGGGGGGATAAATGGGGCTCACAACACTGCCCATCTGATCCTCCCTGGCAGATACTGAGTCTGCAGGAGCTCAGCACCTTCCTGGGCAGCATCAAGTGCAGGGCCTGGAGGGGCACTAAGGGCACTTGGTGTGTTCAGCTGGAGAGGAAGAGACTGAGGGGAAACCTCAGGGCAAGGACAACACCCTTGGGAGGGGCAGAGCAGGGGCAGGCACTGATCTGTGCTCTGTGGGGACCAGGGACAGCACCCAGGGAATGGCTGGAGCTGTGCCAGGGCAGGGACAGCACCCAGGGAACGGCTGGAGCTGTGTCAGGGCAGGGACAGCACCCAGGGAATGGCTGGAGCTGTGTCAGGGCAGGGTTAGGGTGGACATTAGAAAAGGTTGTTCACCCAGAGGGTGGTGGGCACTGACCAGGCTCCCCAGGGCAGTGGGCACAGCCCCAAGGCTGCCAGAGCTCCAGGAGGGTTTGGACGATGCTCTGGGGCACAGGGGATGACTCTTGGGGATGGATCTGTGCAGGACTTGATGATCCCTCTGGGTCCCTTCCAGCTCAGCATATTCCATGGATCTGTGCAATGCAGCTTCAGCAGGTGTAGGAGGTCCCAGCAGGGTGTCAGGTGCCTGGACTGCGATCTTGTCCCATCATCTCCAGGATTTGCAGGACACTGAGGAGCAAAACCCTCCTCAGGGTGGTTTCTATTCCAAAACTGAATCACACAACTCTCAGCTCTTGGGCAATTCTTGACAGCCGTTGAGGATCCGTGAAGGATGAGCCCAGGATGAGAGGTGGGAGGTGCTGCAGTGTAACTCCTGGGAGCTGCACCTGGTGCTATTGTTGTCTCTGAGTGTCGTGCTCCGAGCGGCCATAGCATCTCCCTGCAGTTTGGTATCCAACAAACCAAATTAATTCCACTATCTTTTATGGAAACTTTGTGCAGGAACACTTTGGATTGATAGATGGCATCTGCTGACTGATTAGCAGCATGATAGATGCAGCTTCATTTACAGGGGTTTGCTCTCATTCATGAGGAAAAATTGAAGGTTTCTTTCCAGCACGTTTTTTGCATTAAAACTTCTCAAAGTGCTCAACAAATTGTAGGCTTTGATTTCCATTTGTTTAATGCCCATAGTGATTAACATTTCTATGAGAACATTTTAACCAAATGTTCTGTTTTTTTCTCCATTAAAATAATAATTTTTTGCTTTAGCTAAAGAATTTAATTGGTATATATAAGAACCCTGATAGGGACTTTCTTTTGTCACCATACAAGAGGGAACTGTTCCTGAGGAATGATCACTGCTGCTTTTTCTGGACTTTATTAATTTATAATTGGCAATATGCCTCATGGAACAGCCAGTCCATACTACAGTCCATACTTGTCTGCAGTCTGTGGAGTCCATGGATGGAAAGAGGGCATGTATGTGAGTGCTGAAATAAATCTGAGTTCTTTTCTTCAGAACAAAAAATGCAAGATACTAAACTAGATTAATTAATTGAATGTTTTTCAATGCAGAATTACAAGGCTGCATCCCTAACCCAGCCTATTTTTGTGGTGTTCATTTCTAAATCCTGTTTCCTTCATGGCTTGTAGAAAACCACAGGACGGAGGAATCAAGAAATGAGGCTGAGAGATGGCAAAGCACAGGAGGTGACTGTTAGTGATGCTGGTCCCAATCCCCGGTGGGAGATGCATCCCCAGCTGTATCCATGGATGCTGAGTGCACCTTTGGGCACAGACTGGCCTCTGGCAGGAGGGTCCTGTGCCACCTGTCCTGAGGGAAACCCAAGCTTTGGTTCAGGCTTACTTCAGATAAGCCTGGTAGGTACAGGCAGTGGTCAGGACAGTTGTTTCTTCTTGTCCCTTCCTCCAACAGGAAAGGAAGACTCTCTGTCCAGAGCAGAGCACAGCAAGCTCTCAGGATCACTGCCAAGGGCAGAACTGGGATTATTCCAGCAGGGATGATGTGCTCAGGGCTACAGAGAGGGCTGGAAATTTTGTAAATTATAAATTCTGAGAACACTTACTGTAATGAAGAAAATGCAATCCCAGTGGCTCAAGACTGATATTCCCTTGATGTGTGAGGTGGAGGTGGAAATGACAGCAGTGTCCTCCAAAACCTGAAAGGGATCCTGAGGGATGGATAAATTTGAAACAGCAGTTATAACAAGCTAAGAGGTCTTCCTTTTCCAGTTTTCCCCTCCAGCCTCTCTCCTGAAGAACAGGGCAGAGAATGCCCTCTGGGTACGGAACATAGACAGGGATGGCCTTGTGTGCTGTCTGAGTGTTATTTTTTTAAGAGCCAAGCACAGACAGGACCGTGGGTGTGCAAAGTCCACCTACTGTCACACAAGTCCCAGCCAGGTACGTTGTGCAGCTGGGAGGGCAGGGGATGTATTTTCTCAGCTGTGGAGCAGTGAACAGCTCATGAAAGGAGTTGGTTTGTTGCTACAGTTGGATGCTGAGAGCACATTTACTCTCTTGAGGGACAGATTTGGATCCTGTTGAGTCAAGAAGGAAAAGAGTTTGATCTTGGGCCCTTCTGGGGGCTTTGATACATTGTGAAAAACCATTGTGCCTTGTGTCAAGATTCACAGTCTCCTCTTAGAGAGCTCTTGATTGTGGGCAGTAACTGCATGTGTTGTGGATCAGAGGTGCATTGACAGGGCTCTGTCGTGGAGAAGCTGAGAACCAAATTAGCAGGATGCGATAAAATGCTCATTGCACTGTACGTGGTGTTGTCTTCACATCAGCAGGCAGAGTTTCACTATTAATCATGATAATGACAAAGTCAGGTTACATTTACTGAAAAATTATTTACTACAAACTTACTGCATTGAGGTTTTGTTTGACACTCATTTGGAATTAATTGGCAGACTGAAGCAAACTCCTCCAAGTTACTCTGGAGGGTCTCAAATCCAGTTCTTCAGTTCTGAGGCTGAAGTTCCGGTGGTGGAGGAGCTGCTGCTCCTCTGGCTGGGAGCAGCTCTGCCTCACAGGTACCCTGTGGGAAAATGGGTCACAGTTCCCTTCAGTCATCCCTGAATGAAAACTGCTGTTAATTATTTCAAAATTGGCACATGGCAGTGCACAGGGCAGGAAAGGCCATTGCTAAGCTGTCAAGTTAAATGGTAGGCTTTCTCTTGCCTAATTTGGATTTTAGGGTGGGGGTGGGGGAATTTTCAGTTTCAACTGTTCTCAAAGAGCTGCCTGAAATAGGAAGGTAATGCCCAGATGTGCTTCTCTTTAATGCCCAGATGTTCCAACCAACACGTTTCCCAACAAAAGATCTGTGTTACTGTCACTGCTAAGGGCATAGTAGAAGAGTGGATTAAGAACAAAAAACAAACAAACCCAAACCCAGAACTTGAATCTGTTGCTTTTAAGTTATAGAACTGCATCATAGTTGTTTCACTGAGGAAATTAAAAATGGGGAGATGGGATCACAAGGGGAGTAGAAGTGAGATGCTCAGGGTTTCTGTGCCACCATCCTTGAGGCTGCGGCAGGTTTTATCTTGGTGAGAGGCAACAGCAACCCTGAAAATGGGAGCTCTGTGAAACAGTGAGAAGGGGCAGGGGCCTGGAGCATCCTGGAGGAAAATCAGGGACAGAAGGAAAGCAGGGAGAGAAATGTAATGCAGGCCCTTGAAAGGACACATTGGAGGAGAAAAGTTATGAGGTTGTACAGGGGTATGTTCTGCTTGAGTTACTTCCAGTTTCCCACCAAAAATTATGTAAGAAATGAGGAATATCATGGAAACTAAGCATTTGTTTCATTCTGAAACGGAAGAGAGGAGTGCAGCTCTTGAAGTAAATGAGAAAAGCTTCTTTCCTTCCCTGCTCATAGCAGCCTGCAGTGCTGGCAGTGTTGAGCTGAGCCCAGAGCTCTGAGCTGGGCTGGCATGGGCAGGGCTCCGGGGGCTGGGCTGCCCCATCCCGAGGGCTGCCTCCACATGTGTGCGGCTGCTTGAGGTGTTGTGCAGCTCAGGGACCTGCCTGCTGCCAAAAAGGCTCTCTCTGTGCAAATTTGTTCATAACTTATGAGCTCTGACAAGTTTTTATTGGCTGCACCTTGGGAAACGTTTTTGAAAGGCTGTTGCTGAGTTTGCTTTAATCTTTTCCCAGATTTCTTTGGCTGGCGTGGAAATAGCTGGATTATTTAATTGTGTTTCTGAGGAGTATATATATTCACCTGAAACTTGGCCATGTAAGAAGGAGAAAAAAAAGGGTATCAATAACAAACACATTTCTTTTCACTCAAAAGGAAGGGTTTGGCTCCTTCTGCAGCAGAGCTGAGACCCTGGCCTGGCTGGTGGGATGTGCTGAGCCTCCTGTGTCATGGAGAGGAACCAACCATGGCTGGTTTATCAGTGCCCCTGTGGCAGAGCCCCTGGCACGTCTCAGCTGCTCTGGGCCATGTACAGCCCCGTGCTGAGCTCTCAGTGCCAGCTCTGCCTCCTTCCCCATGGGAGCCCTTCCTCTGCCATGCTCTCACTGAGTCCCTCCGGATCTGCTGCCATGGTCACTCCCCAGGACACAGCATTTTGCCTCTCAGTGAGCCTGGTACCTGCTCTGTTACTTTGGGCTGGGCTGGGGTGAGGGACAGCACTGACACTACACCCAAGCCATGATTCTTCCCTCCTTGCCTTGGAAAAGGACTACCCTCACTCTCCAGGACTTCAAAAATGCCTTCAAAAGCTGCACATTGTGGAAGAACACATCCCAGAGCTGCCGGGTTGCTCTTGCTAACGCTTGGCTACTTCAGCTGAGATCCCTCGGGGGATGCTTTTCCATTCCTGCAGCGTGTCACGTTCCTGTTTGGATTTGGGCGTGGGGAATGTCCTGGAGAGCGCCGGGAGCATCTCTGCCCGGGGGTGCCTCTGCTGGGAAGGGAGGTCTGACCGGAGCTGCCTTTAGGACACAGCATGAGTTTTGATCCCATCCTGCTTCCTTCTTGTTTGTCCCACTCTTGCTCTCGCTGTGGAATTAAGTAATAATCATCCAATCTCCCAAATGTCCAGTTTTTAAAGCTTTTCTTTGAAAAGGGGGTTAATGGTAACTGGTTTCTTATTGAAAATAAAGCTGAGGGAAAGTGCCTGCAAAAGCTATGACTTCTGAACACGGGCTCATTTTGCCAAGAACTGGAGTGACTAAACATCCCGTGCTTTGCTTTTGATAAGGAAAAGCAGCTCATTGGGTTTGGGTTTATACGGGGGTTTATCCCACCCCTCTGCTCCTTCTGCTCTGAAGGAGAAGGCTGGATTCAGCTCAGCCCCAGTGCTATTAATTAGTGGCAGAGATGATGGGCTCTAGGCACTGAGTGTTGCATAAGAGCAGTGAAGGAAACCCTTCTCCCCTTTCCATTCATCCACCCAGTGAATAGCCTGCAGTTCCCCCTGCGAGGAGAGGGCCTGGAGCAGCCACAGCAATCCCTTCCAGCAGCATTCCCTTCCAGCAGCAATCCCTTCCAGCCCGGTGAGATCACAAGTTTCCGGATTGAGAGGGTGTGAAAGGAAGATCTAATCCATGGGTTGGCACTCGGGAGTTTTTGGTCTTAGGGTTTTTTTCTGTTTTCGTACAAGAAAGATCTCTCACAGATTTCCATTTTCTCTTGCATTTAAAAGGGATTGTTTTAAATTGTTATTTCCTTCCATCCCCTCCCTTCTTCCTCCCCTGGTCTAAGCTGTGACTGCAGCCAGGGAATTGCTGCTGGCAGCTGCAGCAGCCCCAGAGCTCTGGCTGGGAGAGGTGTGAAAATACATTGCCTGGGGAGCTGTGTTTGCCTTGCTCCTCGGGGTGGATGTGCACGTGTGCTGCTGCTTTCTGCAGGGCTGCCACCACTGGGAGAGGAGATTCGGCATCACCCAGAGCTTCGCCGTCACAGAGCAGGGCTGTGTTTGCTCCCTGGTCGTGCACGGCCAGTCTGGACTGGGTGGCACTGGGAGACCAGGAGAACCATTCAGAGCATCTCTGGGGGTTGGAGAGCTTGCTTGGTGCACGGGGGGTGAGTGCCACTCACTGCTGCTCTGGCTTTCCCACGGCTTCTCTCTTGGGGTGCAGGAAATTGGAGTGTAGGTTCATGGCCCAGCTCAGAGGCTGCCCCAGTTCCCCCCAGCAGGGAAGGTGGTGCTCCCAGTGCCCAGCACAGGAGGGCTCACACAGGTGCCCTGTCAGGGTAAGGTGAGTTAGTTAGTTAGTAAGTTATGGTGGTCAGAAGAGGCCGATACAGGTTCAGGCAGCAGCAGGAACAGAAGGCTTAGAGCTTAGAACAAAGAGCTTTATTTTTAGTTACAGCTTGGCTTTTTATCTACTGTAGTATACAGTGTGTCATTATATAATTGGCTGGCCAGTTCTCCAAGCATACACAGAATCATAGTCATAGAATCAGTTGGGTTGGAAGAGACCTCCCAGATCATCAAGTCCAACCCTTGATCCAACCCCACTGTGATCACCAGCCCAGGGCACTCAGTGCCACGGCCAATCTCATCTTAAAAACCTCCAGGGATGGAGAATCCACCCCCTCTCTGGGCAGCCCATTCCAATGCCTGAGCACTCTCTCTGCAAAGAAGTTTTTTCTGCTCTCCAACTTCAATTTCCCCTGGCAGAGCTTGAGCCCCCCGTGCCCCCTTGTCCTATTGCTGAGTGCCTGGGAGAAGAGACCAACCCCCACCTGGCCACAACTTCCCTTCAGGCAGTTCCAGACAGTGCTGAGGTCACCTCTGAGCCTCCTCTTCTCCAGCACAAACACCCCCAGCTCCCTCAGCCTCTCCCCACAGCACTTGTGCTCCACTCCCTTCTCCAGCCTCGTTGCTCTTCTCTGGCCCCGCTCCAGCCCCTCAATCTCTTGCCTCAACTGAGGGGCCCAGAACTCAACACAACACTCAAGGTGTGGCCTCCCCAAGGCAGAGTCCAGGGGAAGGCTCACTGCCCTGGGCCTGCTGGCCACGCTACTTTGGATCCAGGCCACGATGCCATTGGCCTTCTTGGCCACCTGGGCACACTCTTGGCTCCTCTTGAGCTTCCTGTCCCTCAGTCCCCCCAGGTCCCTTTCTGCCTGGCTGCTCTCCAGCCACTCTGTGCCCAGCCTGGAGTGCTGCAGGGGTTGGGGTGGCCAAAGGGCAGGACATGGAAACATTATCCTGGTGCAAGGACTTACATTTTTCAGGTGGCTTTTTCCCCTTTGAGGGTGCACTCCACACTGCTTTTCTTTTAAGGATGCACCTTGAACTCTTTAAGATCAATTTTCTCATCAATTATCTCAGACATTAGAGGATCCACAGACCCACCGTCACCCCCCCCAGTGTCCAACACCCTCTGCTGTCACATCAGCCTGCCAGCTGGCCCTGCTCACTCCTCACAAGTAGGAGAGACGTATCAAACAAGCATTTCTATTATTGCCATCTTCAAAAATGGCAGTTTTGGGAGGGATTGAGAGGTAGGATACAGAAAAGAGTTGTTCTGTCTGAACCTGTCCACAGGGATCTGCAGCTGGTAAAAAAATTGCAGGTACATCTTCAAAGCTGGAAGTCACTGGGTTCTCATGCAGATGTCCTGTACAGTGCTCTGAATTTATTCTGGTTTTACTTTTCTGTTTATACATGGCTGCCCCTTTGTGTTTAGTGAACATTTGGTGGAATGCTGTTGCTGCTGTATCTCTTCCACATGTGCACACCTTCTGCATGTCTCTGGGGCAACCCTCACACACAAAGGTGGTGCTTGTGTGAAGCCTTTGAAGGAAAGTGCCTCCTGTCACCTCCACCTACCTAGAATAAGCCTTGTGGTTCAGCACTGAAACAAAACCATCTGGGAAAAGAATGTCCCAATAAAATACTCCTCTTAATTTAAAGAAGTTGCATATTTAAAATGTCTAGATCTTCTGTGGGAACACACTGGTTTCATCAACGTTTTTGAGTAATGTGACTGAACAGTTTTAATCAAGTCAACATTCCTCCTTTTTATTTTATGTTATGGCTTTGATTGAAGTAAATCACTTGGAGTATATTGTTTTGCAAAAATATCAGAATTTATAAATTTTTGGCCCCAAACTGAATTGAAATAAGCATCTTGAAGTCTTGTTTTATTCCCCTGCCAGGAGACAGGAATATGATGTTTTTCAGCCAGGACTAGTTATAATGTTGATGGCTGCTGCTGGTAAGCCTTGGATGTCCCAGCATACAGATACTGGTTTGGTCTGCAAAGTGAAGCAGGAAGATGTTTGAAGATGTTTGTCAGTAGTTCATGCTCATGCAGCTCATGCTCATTTGGACTTGAACTTTTCAAAGCTGCTTTTCCATAAGGTGTCTTTGCTTTGCGTTTCCTGGGAATAATTTTTAAAGAAGGAATCAAAGCCTAAGGAACTACAGTGGTCTGCCCATCCTCTCTTTAGTGCTGATTACCTCACAGATTTGCTTCTGTGGACTTTGAAGGAATCAGTGCCAATCCCGAGCATTGGCCCTGCTTTGCACAGGCACTCAGTGCTTGCTCAGGCTGTGCTGTGTGCACAGGAATGGCAGCAACTTCTTTAAGAGCAGCCCAGTAAAACCCAGTAAAGCCAAGAAGATCAGATATTGAACCAAAGGAGAGCAGGATATACAGGTTAGGGAGCTCCACAAAGGACATGAATGGGAGCCTGAAGTGGTGCCTGAGGGCTGGCTGGGTGGAGCTGGGGTTACCCTTCTGCAGAGCTCTGTCAGGCTTTCAGCAGAGCCTCTGAAAGACCTTTCCTTTAGGTGTGCAGGGCTTGATTTGTTGTGGTGCATCACTCAGCAGAGCAGCAGAAATCAGTGACATTGATAAGAGTGGGTGAAGGACATTGATGAGAGTGGAAAGACCCAATTCTCTTCTAAGTGAAGCCCTTGTGTATCACCCCAGCTGTGTAAAGGGTCATTAAGGAAAGCATTAAAATAGTTAATGGAAACAAATTATTGCAATAACATCTGCTGGTATTAAACTCCCCTATCCTTCAGGGACAGTGTATATTTTTTAGCCCTTGGTTTAGACACCTTTATTTACAGCTCCAGCTTTTGATGCCATTACCAAGTAATGAGCTGCAGTCTCCAGAGTCATCCCAGCACCAGGAATGGGCGTAGATCCAGAGGCACATCAGCTGCCTGAGCTGGCAGGAGCACACACACTTCCTTTGGAGGGATGGGTTTTCTCAGTGGGGCTCAGCAGTAGTGTCTGTGCTCTTCACTCAAAGCTGGTTTTCTCTGTGCCTAAACTACAGGCTGTTTCTTTGAAATGCAAGTTTATGGGTTGGGGGAGCGATGGGTGTGGGGAACAGATGGAGGAAGCACAAAGCACAGTGGTTTAAAGGAATAAAAAGAGATGCTTTTGTTGCAGTCATTATGCTGGAAACAAGGAGCCTCTGATGAAGGAAAGTGAGCCTGAGGGTAGGGAAGGTTGTGGTGTTATTGACAGAGAAGGGGTTTATAAGCATTTCAGCCTTATCGGTATAGCTTGGAAACCCAGATGCTGGGGGATGTGGAAGAAAAAGGGCTACAGAGGGGCAGAGCAGGGCACTGATCAGAAAGTGTGGGAGGTGGGGAGCAGGAACAGAGCTTGCCATGAGCTCTTCAGGCCTCTCCGTGGGCAAGAGGTGAGGGAGCAAGGACAGGAACAGAGGAAGAGCTGGAGGTGACCTGGACAAGCAAACAAACCCTTGGGCAGAGTGGGGTGTGGGTGAGTGGAAGTCACTGTACAGGGGAGGGCAGCTCCTTTCAAAAGGCAGGACTGTCCCATGGAAACCCTCAGCTGTCCTTGAACATGCTGTACATAACTTCTGACTGGCTTCCTGTCTCCTGCTTTAGCACAGCATAGTTGGGGGTTTCTTGTTGGGAGTCCAAGTTTGTGCCTGAGGAGTTTTGGGGTACCTGAATCTCCAAGAAGGGCAATCCTGATGTTCCTGGCAGACAAACACAGCTCTCAGGGGTGTCCTGATGGTCCTGGGAGACAAACACAGCTCTCAGGGGTGTCCTGATGGTCCTGGGAGACAAACACAGCTCCCAGGGGTGTCCTGATGGTCCTGGCAGACAAACACAGCTCCCAGGGGTGTCCTGGTGGTCCTGGCAGACAAACACAGCTCCCAGAGGTGTCCTGGTGGTCCTGGTGGCCCCATGGGCTGTGCTGCACCAGGGCAGCAGGAGCTGACTGCGCTGAAGTGGGTTCTGCACACAAGCTCACCCTGTAAATGTCCCACAGGGTATCTGTGCCCTGCCTTTGTGCACACCCAGACTGGCCAAACCTGGGGCTGGGACACCCAGACAGGGAATCCTGGCGTGGGACAGGGAATGTGGGCCAGGGGAGAGCTGAGCTAAGCTGCCCCACCGTGGGTCTGTCCAAGGGGGGTACATGCTCAAGCACTAAAGCCAAGGAGGTGCCAGTGGGAGGGGATGAGGACAAAATCCTGCTGTGAGAACCTTACAGAAGTTACCTGTAATTGTTCTTCCTCTCCCTATTTCTCAGCTAAAGTGATGTAACAGTTACAAATGTAGCTTACCTGGAAAAGCTGCTGAAGGTAGGATAAATTATTATTTCCCAGGCTGGGTTCTGAAGAATTAATTTCAGCACCATATATTGAAAATTCTCCTTCATTGAGAGCAGTTCTGAAACACTGAGATTCTTCCAAGCCATTGTTGTATTTTCTGACAATGCAATTTTTCCTTCAATCACTATCCTTCAGCACACTCAGCGAATATTCTGAAATTAATAGTAGGGAAACCTACATCTGTAAGAATTAAATCTCTGTACAATGCAGTGAAGTAACTGCAATTGCAGGGCAGACCTGTGGAAATTCTTAGCACAGTTTGTCCATATCTTATCAGAACAGGCCCGCTCTCCCCACGGGCTGGCCATGTGCCAGCAGGGATGGAGCAGACCTGTGGGAACCCCACGTCGAATGGGAGAAGAAATCTTTCTGAATGGATTTGCTGGCCGGAGTCCTGTTGTGTGTGTGGTTTATTGTTCTTGGGGATATGACTCTCTTTTACCCCCCAGATAAGTGTTTTAGGGTCGTTGTTCTTTCGATGATGGGAGGGGCTCTGGAAAAATAATCAGATCACTAATTCTGTAAAATTCTATAGACAAAGTTTTTTTCCTGTTGTGTTTTTCCATGTTAAATTTGATCTAAAAATGACAGCAGCTGATTAACTCTCAAACTTTTCTAAGGCCAAAGGGTTTAGTAATTAAAAAGCAAACCATTTTCTCTTCTTCAAGGCATTTTAACAAAGTGATATTATGCAAATTCATTGACATGTGTATGTTTATATTCTGTATGTAAGTATATATTCTGTTCATAGTTTAAAGTACTGCTGGTGGTGTCAGTGCTAAAAGAAGTGGTTGCCAGTGGTGGCACATCCTCAGTTGGTGTCATTGTGCCCCGGTGAAGTGGGAGTCGATCCCTGTGTGCAGCACAGCCCTGCTGTGGAGCTGAGCCAGCTCCTGCGAGCGGAGAATCCAGCCCCTAACATGTATTACAGGATAGCTAATGTGATGTGTAACCACAAAGTAACCACAACACACAAAGAAGTTCTATTTTAGCCCTGCTGGAGCAAAGAAATAACTGTTAATGCTGGAGACTGAAGTGCAAAAGATTGCTCAGTGGGAGAAGGAGGCAGAAAAAAGTCCATGCTTTTTATTAAAATGGGTACAGACAAATTCTCACATCCCAAGGCCAAGTTTTGTCTATAAAAATTCCTTAAGATTTGGATATTTGTAATTAAAACATAAAGAATAATTATCTCCAGTTTATATCTGCAAAGGAAGAGCTGTGTATTTACTTATTCTCTGCCAAAAAATCTTTTTAGCTAGAAAGATTAACAAAAAGGCATTGAAGTATAAAGGCCTTCTTTTTATTGAAATCTATATACATTTTGTCAACAGATTCAAAACAGAACAGCCACAACTGTTTTTTCTTCCTTTCTTTTTCAAAATAGGGGCGGGGGGAATCATGCAGCTCCACTTGGTGCCTACAATGCTTGGAAGACATTATGATTAATTTTGTCCTTCGGTTTCCAGATGTTGGATTTCGTCCCAACTTTTAAAGACCTCTAATGTTTAACAGGATGTGTGCCGAGTATAGTCTTTAACAGAGTTTTCTTTCATAACTCCAGGATCCATGAGAGAAGGTAACTCAGGAAACCGCTGCAGATTCAGAGCTGAACCTACAGCCTTCCAGGAGAGCAGCCAACACTAGACGTGCGAGTTTGGGCCGGAGCTGCGTCGGGAAGAGTATGGATAGGCAGCAGGGCCGTTGGAATGCCATGCTCCTCGTGCTGCTGTGGGCTGGCAGCGGGCAGGGGCAGCGGGACTGCACGGGCGCCGAGTGCCAGCCCCTGGAGAACTGCATCGAGGAGGTGCTGGAGCCCGGCGAGTGCTGCGCCACGTGCCTGCAGCACGGCTGCACTTGCGAGGGCTACCAGTACTACGACTGCGTCAACGTGGGCTTCACCAACGGCAAGGTGCCCGAGGGACAGTCCTACTTCGTGGACTTCGGCAGCACGGAGTGCTCGTGCCCCAAGGGAGGGGGCAAGATCAGCTGCCAGTTCATGCTGTGCCCGGAGCTGCCCCCGAACTGCATCGACGCCGTGGTGCCGGCGGACGGCTGTCCCCAGTGCGGCCGCATCGGCTGCCTGCACGAGGGGCACAAGTACGTGGCGGGGCACACCTTCCACATGCCGCCCTGCAAGGTGTGCCACTGCCCCAACGCTGGCGGGGAGCTCATGTGCTACCAGCTGCCAGCCTGCGATGCCTTCGCCCTGAACACGGCCAGCCCCGGCGACGCCGAGGACGGCGAGCCCGAGCGGCACTACGACGATCCCTACAGCTACGACCAGGAGGCGGCCGAAGGGGACAACGCCCAGCTGGAGCCTCCCAAGAAGTACAGGAGTTATTCCTCCCAACTGGAGCAGGAGAGCCAGGAGCAGGGCGAGGACTACGACTACCCGGGGGCCAGCGTGGCTCCGTCGGTGCCAGCCCAGCCGCAGCCCCGGCCCAAGGGCACGGTGCCCCCCAGCACCGCAGCGCCCCAGGGCCCCGCAGAGGTGCGCGGGGCCACCGAGAGAGGCGAGAGGCGCAGGGTGCCCCGAACCACCACCCCGTCCCTCCAGCAAGGCACGCTCAGGGAGCCCCCAGCAACCACCAGAGCTGCTCCAGAGCACACGACGGCCACCACTGAGCCCCCTCACCAGCTGGAGGAGATGGAGAGGAGACCGAAGGGCAAACAAGGGGACAAAGAGAGGCTCGAGCAAGAAAGAGCCCCACACTCTAAAATGAAAAAGCATGTCAGGAAGGAAGAGCCAGGGAACAGCATGTACCAGGGCGTGAAAGAGGGGAATTTAACAGAGCCGAGCTGGGAAAAACCTTCCCGTGAAAGCCTGGAGGGAAATGATTTCCCCAAGGTGAAGTTCAGCGCAACGACCTCTCCTCCCGTGGCTCTGAAGGAAGACCGTAGCCAGCCCTCCCCAAAGCAGTCCCAGACGCTGTACCGGTACCACCCCGAGGAGGACGGGGACCCCAACTCCATCCACGCCAACCCCAGGCTGCCAGAAGGTAAGAACTGCTCCCAGTGTGGGTGTCTGGGGAGCACCTACTCAAAATAACATTGGTGTGTTCTTCTTCCTGCTGCACATGGGCATGAAACCAGCAGACCCCCCCCTTGCCTTCTCTGGTCCCTTCCGGAGATGGTTTGTGTTTCATTTCACTCAACAGGTACCATTTCGCTGTTGCCCACCTTGCTTTGGTTTCACAGAACATGAGGATGGTGTTTTCTGGCATTTTAACTGTATTTCACATGATGATTTATTAAACTCTGACCTTTTTCTTCAGTTACTTGCTTTTCATTGCTATTGTGATGTTAGAGAAACATCCTCTCTAATAAAAGGATTTAATTAGTTATCTCCAGTTACCAACTCAGTGTAATCACATTTGTAGCTTTTGCTGCTTCTGGGAAGAAAGTGAAACAGTTGTGTTTCCACTATGAAAATATTTACAGCACTTGTTGTAATATTTATCCCATGGTCGAAAGCCTGTCTAAGCTCATTAGTTCAAAAACTTCATAGATTCACTCAAATACCCCTGAGGCCTAGTAGGGAGAAATAGAACTGCCTCTTGCTTTGTGTTTTTTTGGGGCTGGAAGTTTCTGGTGTTTATGATCAACCATGGCAAGTGTGTGTATTTCCTCTCTGCCTCTTGATTCCTCCTGACATCTGCAGGGAATGTTGATTATATGCTTTATGCAATGCTCATTACTGTAATGAATGCCAACTTCATCGCTGGAAATTAGCAGAGATACAGCTCATATTTCCAATTCATTTTTCATCAAATCAAGAGCAATACCTCCTTTTTCAAGATGTGGCACAAAATGTTCTCACGAGACTCAGCTGTAGAACACTTGCAGGAAATCCTGATTAGCCCCCAGACAATGATATTTCTCCTGGTTTACGTAGGGAGCCCTGAAACATCTTGAGCTGTCAAGTCCATCTACTCAAGAAGTTTCAGGCAGATAGGAGCAGATTTGGAGCTGAGTCCAGGTGCCAACACAAGCAGCACCTCATGACTGTTCACCAGACAGAAGGTGAGCCAGGTCCATGGATGGAGATGGCAGCCTTTTCCTTTCCTTTTTCCTTTTAATTTTTACCTTTTTCCTTTGCCTTTTTCCCCTTTCTCTTCCCCTCTCCCTTTATTTGTGCAGCCCACCTCAAAATCTGAGCTGAGCATCACTTCTATGGGTGCACATGGGTCTGAGTTAGGGCTAATGTGCAATAACCTTTTTTCTGATGTAACTTTAAAAAACCCTTCAATTTATTTAAAACTTAGTTGCCTTTTTTTTTTCTTTCAAAAAGGAAAGATGGGTGTAACACACTGACATTTTCAATGAGAGGCTTTAAGAAAGGGTATTAGGATGAAAGTGCTCAGCAGCAGAGCCAAGACTATGTTTTAGAGTCTCCCTGAGTGATTACCAGGCTCTGATTCCTGTGAATTTCTTGGCTGATACAGGTCTGGTTGGAGACTGGATTAGGTTGAGGTGCCTGGAGCAAAATGTGATGGATGTCATGTCAGGTATGGATTGTTTAGCTGACAGAGCAGGCTTGGGATTCACTGGCTGCCATCTTCCCCTTGGCTGAGGTATCTGTGATTTCCTTGAAATATTGTAAGAGTAGAAATGCAAATAAATATCCCTTGGGAGCAGAGAACTCCTGCCTGGCTGTGGCTGAGGCAGTTCTGAGGCTGCTGGGGCTCTGGCTGTGTCATTGCTGCATCATCCCACCATATCCATCACCCCACAGTCTCTGGCAAGTGGGACCTGGCCGGGCTGCCCCTGTTCCCCACTGCACCACCATTCCCATGAGGAATATTGGTGGAATAGCCTTCTCCAACACTCAGGAATCTCCTTTGCCATGACTGGCTCCAGTGCTCATGCCTGTGGGGGGTGGTGTTTCCACTGGTGTGTTGTTTTAATTGATGTGGTGGTGATTCATGTGAGTAGGTCCATACGTTTCAAGTAATAAAACACACACACACTGTCTCTTCCGGAGCCAGTGGCAGAGGAGGAGTGAAGATATTAGTCAGACTTGAAAGAAAAATTAATCTCGCCTACAGATACAGAATGAAAACATAAATTTTGTGCATGTATTTCCAACTATAAAATGACAGAATCTACCAGAATTGCCAAATAACTTCTTTTCTCCCCTCAAGAATCATCAGCAGGATGGAAACATCAATCTCCTAATTTTTGGAGCCTGCAAGGCTGTTGTGCTGTTTCCTGACAGCGAGCACAGGTTTTGTTTGACCAGCTCTCACCACAGTGCTGTGGGTACATTTCTGTGACTGTAGGGACATTCTAGATATATTCTTACATATTTTTTTTAGTTTTTATTTTTTCCAGAATTTAAAAAAGCACAGGAGTCTGCACAGAGGCACTTCCTGCACTAACAATTCAGCCCAAGTTGGATGGCTGTTGCATTTCTTCCTCCTGGTGGCTGCTTCCTGTCTCCAGAACTCTGCTGTGGTTGGATCCTGAGGCCTTTGGTTAAAAACTTGGCTTCATTACTTGTATTTTGTGTATCTCACTTTGGTTTTACGTGTAGCTGAGTTTTCATTTCCCATCTCTCTGCCGACTAATATGTAACCTAATGGTGGAATCAATGTGGAGCACTTTGCTGCTCAGGAAAGGTTCATTTTGTGGTTTGATTCTCTTTCTCCTTTGCAGGATCATTTTCCATCTGTGTTTCATCTGAAACACTGCACTGGATTCCCATCAGATGGTCTCTGTGGCATCTCCTCTCATGCCCTCCAGTGAATTCCCATTTCTTGGGGGAATGTTTTCCCCTCTGCTTTGGCTGCTCTGAGCTTTGCTGTTTTGAGGATTTTCTGGGTGCTGTGCCCTTGCTGGTGGCTCCCTGGGGCAGCAGCAGCACCCACATGCCACAGAAATGGGCTCTTTTGGGAGCTGGTGTCTCCAGGTGCAAGGTGGGAAGCCCAGCAGCAGCTCTGCAGGGCTGTGTGAGCCCTGGGGAGGTTTTCCTGCCTCTGACAGCACTGGTGGCTGTTCCACAGGGAGTTCTGCCACTCCAGCAGCCCCCAGCACTCCCTGGAGGGCAGATCTTGGTGTTCTCCTCCATGTGTGAGTGCACTTGTCACAGATCCTGAGTAGACTAAGGGCAGCTTCCTTCAGCAGCACACAGCCCCGCTGGGGTTTCTGGGCAAATGCTGGTTACTCCATTCCTGAAGGAGCTGGAAGTGGAAAGCAGAGGTAATTACTCAGCTGAGAAGGTGTAAATTAGGATCTTTCACCATGGGGAGAGATGAGATTAATGGAGACTATTCTCTTTATAAAGTCTCTCTCCAAACATTGATCTTACCCTGTCACTAACTGCAAGAGCAGCAAACAGTGGGAGTTTTAATTTCTGTGTTTCCTATTTCCTCATCCTACAAGTGCCCTAAACAGGGGAGAGCTGACCAAAACATCTTTCAAGAAGTTACTGTCTGGTTCTCTTATGATTTCCTCTCTTTTTTTTTCCATTTCCCTGTGCTCTGGCAGTAGAGTGCTGTTCCTTGGATAAATGAGACCTGGGTAGCAAGCAGCCTTGTAGGAATGTTTCATGATTTGCATTCTGGTTTTGGCAGGCTGAGCAGTAGTTTGGGTCTAGCTGGAACTGTTGTCTTTCAGAATGGAGGTGTTTTTCCACTTAAACTCCTCCAGGACTGGTGATTTTTTATATCGGGGCCATTTTTAGAGATAAGGATAATTGTTCTCCAGCTGAAGTGAATTGCACCAATTTGTGAGCTGAGATCAGGGGATGTGAGAGTGGCATTTGTTGCAGGTGAATCCTGAGCAGGCAGGAGCTACTGGGAGGCTCTTGTATAACTTCTGAGGATGTAGTTAAGGCTTCAACCAACCCATCTGCTGCATGTTTGCTGATACTGAAGCTCAGGAGGAAAGATGACCTTGAATTCCCTGAGGACAAACAGGAAAGGAGATCCATTTGCAGGGCCAGGAGTTGGACTTGATGATCTTTCTGGGTCCCTTCCAACTCAGGATGTTTTATGATTCTCTGAGAACACCTGCAGTGAGGGTTTCTGAAACATTCCCTGAGCACCCCCACCCTTTGTCCCGCTTACTGCCACCATGAAAAGCATTGGGGGTGGGAGAATGCCCAAACCCTCCTCACCACAGACCCTCCGTTCCTCCCGTGCATCTCCCCGTTAACCAACCACAGCTCAGGAGCTCCTGGGTACCAGGACTTTTGTGTCAGGCTTTTCTGGGGCTGTTGGGCCTTATCTCTTAAAGGGTATTTTAAATGGTAACTGTATATTGAACCAGGAGCTCGTGGTAGTTAGAGAATATATAGTTTAGAGGATCTTTTCTTCAAGCTGCAAAGATCTGTGTAATGGTGGGGGCACAAGCCTGGTGTTCAGGATGTCAAGTTTCAGTGCCATGCTTTGCTAAAAGCTGCATGGCCTGCCATAGTCAGATGTCTGTAGCCTTTTGAGAGCCTAAACAACTTGCAGAAATGCTCAGGTCTCAAGTTCTTTTCTGATTAAACCCCACTACCTGCCAGTCTTGTAAACAGAGATGTGCAAGAAGGTGGTTCTCTGTCTCCCTGTGCTCCTCATAAAATGAAGGTGACAGCTCCGCACTTCAGTGTGATCACAGGGGTCAGGCTGTGAATCCCTGGGGACTGACAGGCAAGGCTGGACAAGGGTGGGTGTTCCCTCAGCTCCTGCTGCTCTTGCCTGCATTAAATGCCCCCTGCAGAGACAGTTCTGGGGTGCTGCTGAGGTGCAGTCCCACCTCTCTGCACCCCGAGGGGTTGGTGCTGCAGTTCCGGCACTGGCACTGGCACTGACACTGACACTCACCCAGCTGGCTGGGGCAGTTTGGTGGGAGGAAACCTGCTGTGTTCAGTGCTGGCACTGAGGGAATGTGCAGGGAATGTTTGGAAGTGAACCAGGAGGAAACATTCCCACCTGGCTGGGGGCTGTGTTTGGGCAGTCTGAGTGCCCCGTCCTCCCTGGAGGAGCATGGCACTGCTGGCGCGAGCCCAGGACCTGTGGGACAGGCTTCCCACAGTGACACTAGCACAGATAAAGGCTCTCAGATTTCCTTCACTTCATGGGATTTAGTTCCCAAGATAGTTTAAATCTGACATGTTGCAATAATACTGGAGTGGAGCCCCTAACCTGTGATGGCATCACAATATCTGTGGAGACCCATCCCTTTCTGTGCGGGTAAACGTCATCATTTATGCAAAGTGAGTTCCATCCATGGTTTGCAACAGGAACATTTATTCTCAGTTCTGAGATTCAAACATGCTGTAGACAAACTATGGAAATAAGATGGGTGTTTTCTTGTATAAATTAATTACCCACTTGAACAGAGGAGGCTGTTGGGCTCACCAGGTTTCTCAGGAGGACTCCATTTGCTGGTTATTTATTATTTATTATTATCTGAAAGTATTTTTTTTGTATGCATGATTGATAATTCTTCATAAGGCAGAATTTAAATGAGATTTCTTCACAGTAGTATGTCTGTTGTTCTAATCGATCACCAAGGAATTAAAACCAACCCTGAATATAACTCCTTGTCAGAGAAAGGCAAGTGGAAGTAGCAATTTCTGATCCAAATTTTGTGAGACAATAACCTTTTGAAGAGTTTCAAATATGCAGGCCAAAAAAATGTAGCTTTCTAGCACATGCTTACTCATGAAAGGATCTGTAATTTCATTACTCGGCCTCACAGCGAGCAGGATCTGTTACCTCTCAGGGATTCTTGGGTAACAAGGCAGCAGTAACTGGAATTTTATAAAGATCCCTTTATGTGGGAGCAGGGTTTATGTTTTCTTGCCTATTCCCAGTCTGTCTGGGCCGTGCCTGAGATGACCAGTTCTCTTCCAAAGCCACCAGAAAGTTCCAAACCACCATCTCAAGGTGATGGTGATGCTGAGCCAAAGGTTTACAAAGGGATAGGGGAAAGAAGTAATTGTGGTTTCTTTAGGACCAGCAAACCTCCTCTGCACATTTTCCCCTTCCCTGCCCACCCAGGGGCTGGGGAGCTGCAGTGCCCACCCTGATGCACCCCCCTTGCTCTGCCCCTCCCTGGGGAGTGTCTGGGACCCCCATGCACCGTGTGGAGAGTGGGTTTGTGAGAGCAGCGTTCCAGAGCCTCTGGCTCTGCAGTTGGTCACTGCCTGCCGGAGTTACTGGTGTTCCTCCGTCACTGGGATGCTCTGGTGGTGATGGAGGAGCTGGGGAGGTGGTGCCAGTTGCGCTGGTGGGTTCCACACAAAAGTCTCCAGCCTGGCCATGCTGGGGACAGTTCTGGCTGCAGCTTATTCAGCCCTTCCTACACCAAGAAAAGGAGCCATTTAGATAAACACACAGAGCAGCAGTTCCTTCTCCCTTGCTGCTCTGAGTGCTGGTTAGTTTGTGGTGCTGTTGTGAGCCACAGGGATGCCTGACTGCATTCAGAAGGGCCCACAGTTGTTTGACTTGAGTTTTGAATTACCAAGTACTAAAATAAATGTTTATGGCTTCAACAGCTCTGGGTTTAAAACCTTTTAACAGTATAACCAGTTGCCTGAAAGGGGTGGACTTGCATCAGTAACTTTTAAAAGGTGTTATAAAAGTCGCTGCTCTTGTGAGCTGTTGCTCTGTGTATAATATACATCTTAAAAATAATGAAAATCATCAAATGAGCCTTACTGCTGCCATGCATAGGGCAGGTTCCTGCTTTTGCAGCTGTGCTGCCCAAGGAGCAGGTGTGTGTACAGTCCTTTCTGCCTTTCCACTGAGGTTCTTTGAATTGGGCACAGGAGGATGGCTCAAGGGTAACCAAGTTGAGTGCTTAGAATGAGCTTTATTTTGTACAAGGTCACTATGTAGAAATGTTGTTTCTAGAAGAATTATTTGCATCTTCTTTTTTTTGTTGTTGTTGCCATCTGTGCTGCACCTTTACCTGCCCAGCTTTGGCTGCCACTGGCCCTCAGTGTGGGTTTTCATCCTCCTCCTTTGCTGTGTGTTGTGTTCCCCTTCCCAGAGCCCTGGCGGACTTCTGTGGCTCTGAAATTCAGGAATGTTCCCTTTCAGCTGAGTCAGAGCCGTGGGGGTGCTGTGGTGGCTGTGGGCACTCTGCAGTTCAGTGTGGGGACTTGGTGACCAAGTGCAGGGACTTTGCAGCCTGGTGTTGGCCACCAGAGATTGGGAATCAGGACAGGAACTCTGCTGGGAGAGCAGCAGGAAAGAAATGGAGGAGGACATGCCTCCAGGGGTGTAAGGGAAACCAACAGGTTACCAAAATTCAAATCACCTGAATGAAAAAGCAAGTGTGTGCTCAGTCCAGGATGGTCAGTGAGGGCTGTTGGGAAGGGCCAGAGTACCAGATAGGATAAAATGGCATTTGCCATGGAAATTATACATAGTCCAAGAAATTTTAAGCCAACTTCATGCAATATATTCTAGTCTTAGAATGCCACCAAGATGCTTTTGGTGCCTTTTGTTGAGTAACAAGCCCAATAGCACTGTGTGAGGGTTAGCCTGGCACTAAGCTGAACAGCACTCACCTCCTCCTTGTGTTCCCTGGGAGCAGCAGCATCAGCTGTGCTTGGAGCATGGGAGCTGGAATCTGACTGGAGCTGGCTCATGTGTGGAGAAAGAATTGAGAAGAAAATTAATGAGCTCTTGCAACAGGAATATCTGGCTCTACCTCGGTTTCCTTTTCTTCTCACCTCTTACTATTTATAAGTTGGTTTCAGTCTGAGTTTTCAAAGACATTGTATGTGCTACTTACTGGAATCTCTTTCTGAGCACATTAAATTGAGTAATAGTATAGAGTTATCCATCTTGTATGAAGTGAAGCATCAAAAGTGTTTCATGGATTCACATTCTGATGGAAACATCCTACAGGGACTTAGGAACAGATTAGATTTGCAGTCAGTGGTTTGTAGCACAGAATTTGTTAGAGTTGCTACCAAACCCACTGTGTGCTGCCAGCACGTGGTGAGTGCTGCAGAAATTCCAGAAACACAACCCTTGCTCCAGCAGGGAACAGCATTTCCTGAAAACCAAACACTGCAATGCAAAGCACGTCCTGTGCTGGGCTGGTTTACAGCCCTGTGTGCCAGGGGCAGGCCTCGTGTTGGCAGGAGGGGGTTGGCAGGAGACTGGCATTCAAACTTGTCTGGTTTGTCATTAAAGAAAGTGAAGTTCATTGCTGTGAAATGAAAATGTAAGAAAACATATCTTTTACATGAAGATGGAGTTTATGTAACGGGCATTTCTTGTGGTTCTTTCCATGAGGTTGGAGAATTCTTTCATACTGAACAAGCAGAATGGGAAACTTTCAGCTGGTTTAGTGGTGTTTAAGGAGTTGGGATTTTTTTAGTTGTGATTGTGAGAAATCACAAGGAGGACTTTTGGATAAGAGTGTTAAGTCAGTCCACTGCCTGCTGGGTGTCATGGGAAGCCTTACACCCTGCCCACATCCCTGCCAGGTGCTGGCAGTGTTGGCTCTCAAGCTCTCAGTTGATGGCTCTAAAGCTCAAGTAGACCCAATTGTAATTCTGCAGCTACCTCTATAAAACATCTTGTTTATGGCCTATAAGCAGCTGAAGATTAGTATAGTTCTCCTTCTTATCCAAGAATTCTTCCTCTGCAATGTTCATTAATTTTCCTGGCGTTGGAATTGCCTTGCATGGGACTGCTCCTGGTTTTCATTTCCAGATTCAAACCTACAGTGTTTGAGCCAGGTGATTTTGTAGGAGATTTACTCCCAGAAACTGTTTTCATTGAAGATAACATACACTTAAGTAATGTCTCATGCAATAATGATAAAAATTGTACTTTTCCTGGTTCTGGATCAAAGTTGATAAGTGTTGTCTGAAGTCATGGCATTGAAGGCAAAAGAAAAGTCTAGGGACATCAGTGAGGGTGAGGTTTGACGTAGAAGGTTCCATCATGTTTAATTTCAGTCAGTTTGGGTTAAATTCAGTGGTTTTGTTTGTATCTTTAAGTGAGATGGAAGATAAATATGCAGACTTTCCAAAATCTTGTGCCCTGATCTCAGAAGTTTGGGATGATGCCTTAAAATAAAGGATGTGCTTTACATGTGTTCTTGTTTGGGCTGTGACCCTGGGAAGGAGTTTCTTGGTCCTGTCTGTGCTCCTCCTCCTTCACACACACCCCAGGGACAGTAGGAGCAGGTTTGTGCCATGCCATGGCCACAGATCCCATTGTGGGACAGGCAGGGACTCCCCATGCCTTGGGATCAGGCGAAGGTAACCAGCTCAGGGGAAAAAAGAGTTTATTGCTGGTTTTCTTGCTCTCACTGAACACAACCAAGCAGCTGGAATGAGCGGGAGCTTCTGGAGTCAGCCAGTTCCATTTGCTTTCCAGTGTGAAGAATTTGGTATGCAGAAAAATTGTGGCATGTGGCAGAGAGGCCAGTTTGGGCTCAGTGCTGATGCTCAGGCTCCTTCACTGAGGAGGAATGAGTTTACCACTTGTGCTGGTTTAAAGGTAAACCAGCAGGAGAAATGAACCCAACACAAAATAGATCATGAGTCAGAGTTACAATTTAATAACAGTATTCCAATAAATGCAATGGCACAAAGAGAAATTGAGTTTAACCCACGAACCCAGCAGTGTAACCCAGCCCCCTGGGGCACAAACACAGTGGGGTTTGGTGGCCCCTGTGCTGAGCCCCACGGGGTTCCCCTGAGTCCAAAGGAAAAGGAAGGGACAAACCTGTTGGTGCAGATGATGTCACAGTCTGGTGGAGAGTGGTGGGCTCCTCCTGTCCAGGGTCTGCTCCTCCTCTGGATACATGAGTGGTTCCCCAGTCCCCAAAGCCCAAGATTGTGTCCCCTGAGGTGCAGGTGGGAGCCCCCAGTGGGTCCCCCAGGGCAGGGAGTTCCAGAGTGGGGGATGTGACTGTGGGAGTCAGGGGGGATTTTGGACTGGTTGCTGGCCCCTGAGCAGAGCTGAGCCCTCAGGTGGGTGTGGAGGTGCCAAGGAGTCCCTGGAGGGGAGTTCTCCCAGCTCCTCTGCCAGGCTTCTTTCCCAGCCAGCTGCCAGGCTGAGGGCTCAGCTGTGCCCTGGGCAGCTGCTGCCAGTGGGCCATTGGGAAGAGTTGCTGGGCAATGGCCCAGAGGGTTTAGAATGCCCAGCTTTGGTCACACCCAACAGGGAGAAACTGGTCCCACCTGCTGAACTGGGACACCACTCCAGGGCTGAAACTGGGCATCCTTCAACCTCCATTTCTGAAGGTTGGCACTGTGCAGAGTGCCAGTGCTTCCTCAGCACAGCTGTTTGTCTGCACTCCTTTACACCACGGGATCTGACCTTTATTAGGGAATATTGAGGTCCCATTTTGGTCTGGTGAACAGCTTTACCCAGCTTTGAAATCTGACCCTGGGATTTCAGAGAGATTGCTCACTGTTATTCAGCTTTCAAGTGGAGTCAATAATTTTTCTTGAAAAAATACTTTGAAGGTCAAATCCTGTCCTGTCAATGCCATGTTAACACCATTAGTTTCAGAAAGGTACACACTCATTTTAGCTTTATTGCTCCTCGGATATTACTTTAAAATAGTGAAGGGCAACTGATAAGCATTAGAAATTGTAAAAAATTCCTCCTTTCTTCAGGAGGAACTCCTTGCATCCCAAGTGAACATAAAGCAGTTGGTCTCACTTCACCAGGCTTTCTTTGCAGTCAGAAAAAGCTTATTTGTTGTGTTTTTCAATCAGAGTCAAATTCCTCTCCCAGCCCTTACAGTTAATGTATAGTAAATGAATACCTCATAAACATACCATCATTACACAAATGCTTTATTATAGTCATTTATCTTTTTGTTTGTAAATTCCCCCAACTGAGTGTCTGGGAAATGGATGTTTATGGAGTGCAGCTGACAGTACTGAGCCCCTGGCATGGGCAGTGAGCCCCTGTTCCCATGGCAGGCAGGAAAAGGGCTTGATGCCTACTGATCCAGTGTCACCAACCACATTCCTTTAGGGAAAAAGAGCTGGTGGTGATTGATGGATGTGCTTCCCCCACCCAAGTCTATATCACAGAACTGAGGTTCTCACTGCTCTGCTCCAAATGTGGCACAGCCAGGTCCAGACTCCCCCAGAGAGTTAATCCAGCACTTAGCCATAAGTATCTGGATTATGGTCAGTGTTGTACCATTTGGTCGGTTTAAAACACAGAGTAATTGCACAGTTTTCTAAGTATTTAGCATGAGCCTTGTCCTTGTGCATGGCCTTCAAACTTGGTTAGCATGCTGCTGCTCTGGGAGCAAATCTTGGCTTAGTTTGGTGTAGACCCTGGTGCTAGTGAAGAGATCTTCATAACACTTTCATATTTCATTTTTTTTAATGACAAGAAACAAATCTATATCATAGAATCAAAAAGTCATTAAGGTTAGAATAGACCTCAGAGGTCAGCAAGTCCAAGTTCTCTCTCTCTGTGCTGCAAGATCCAGGAGAGAGTCCATTTCTTGGGGCCAAAGGGCCACACTGCTGACGTGATGATTGATGCTTTTCCCCAAGATGAAGTGGGAGGTTTTGTAACCCCCTGTCCTTTCTTTTGGCTGGCTGTTTGCTGCCACCTTGCTGAGATTTTACTTTTGCTGCTCGAATCTGCTCCAGACTTCAGAACCTGAAAGCTGCCAAAGTGGATGCCAAATAAGGAGCAAATGTTGGTGCAGTGCAGGTTGGCACTGGGTGTTGAGGAGGGATATTTCTGGTGTTGTAGCCCATGGCACTCTCAGATCTCTGGGTGTGTGTTGCTCAAGGTGTGTATTTTCCCAAATGAAAAGCAAATCATCTGCTTTCATAACCTGTCCCATCTCTGTGCTGCTCTAGCAGTGCTGGGGGTGCAGGTTTGTCCAGCTGTGCCTCTCAGGGATCTGGGGAGGGGAAGTTTAACCTTGACCTATTTTGTATTTTAGGAGAAGGTGCTGCATGAGGACTCCTGTGGAGCAGCTCCAGGGCCTGCCTGTGTGTGCAGCTCCTGGAGAGCAAGGACACAGCTGTGCCCACTCTCTGCTGTCCAGGCTGAGCTCTGGGCCACAGTTTAAAGCTGCTGTCCAGTCCAGATGTCACACAGAACATGCAGGAGGGTGTGTAAGCTCAGCCAGCACTGGTGTGTGTGACTGTTGGGTATCAAATGCCTGAAACAAGGTGCAAAGTAACTCCCAGCTGTGTGGGAACACTGGAAAAGGCCTTTATCTTCTTTGCTCTCTTTGCTTATTCCCTGGTAGTAAGACTTGGCTGTCAACTTTCAAACTGCTGAGCAGCTTTGAACTGCTTGTGTGTACTTAAAAACCCACCTTGGTCAGAAAGAGCTTCCAACACCTGCCCTGTACCAACCTGTCCAACAGGGGAGAGTTCAGTCCTACAGCAGTGATGGGCATTGCCACAATTTCTGCATTTTAAACTAAAAACTTTGTAAGCAGGAGTTTAGAAGTAGCAGAATTACTCCCCAGTGCTGTGGGAGTGCCTGCTGGCTCAATGTAAAGGCTTGGAATATTGACAGATGGAGATTTCTGTATATCCCTTAAAAGTGTTGAGCTGCAGAGCCCCGTGGGTTTGGTAGCTGGAGGTCAAGCCAAACTCCCAGGTGTCCCCAGTGAAAAAACAGGGAGCCTTGGCTTGGGGAACTGAGCTGAGCCCCAGGGCTCAGAAAATCCTCAAAGGGATGCAAAGTAGGGCCTGCTCTGCAAAGCAAACACAGCCCAGCAAATGCATTTCTGACTGTAGCTTGATAACAAGGATGTGTAAACACACTGAACCTGGTTTCTTGTTTAGCTGCAACACTTGCCTGGATTTTATTTCCATAACTGCCAGTTATGCAAATTGATGAATTTGACAAATTTCTGCCTCCTGTAGCAAGTCATGCTCAGCACAAGGAAGGGTAGGAACCTCCTGTGAGGTAAAAGTTGCTTGTCAAGTGTTGTGCTTAAAAAGGAAGGCAAAAAACTCTTTGCAGCATGGAAATGTGTGCCTTGGACACCACCTACAACATTAAGGAAGGAGTGCCAAATCCTGCAACATTTTTCAAGTAATCTGATATTTGAGGTTATTTGTAAGGCTCCATCCCCTGGACACTTGGCTGCCCAAAGCCATCACCTTTCACTTCAAAGATGTTTTTAAAAGCAGTTGGAGACCCACACAGTTTTGCTCCAAGAGAAGAACTAAATCTCAAGTGTTTAAAATCAAACAAAACCCACCTACCCTGAAAGTAGAGAGAAAATGAAAAGTATTCAAACTGTTCATTAGTGTTTAGATGAGATGTCAGGAATAAGTTTGATGAGATGTTAAGAGTAAGTTCCTTGCTCACAGGGTGGTGATGTCCTGGCACAGGTGCCCAGAGAAGCTGTGGCTGCCCCAGCCCTGGGAGTGTCCAAGGCCAGGTTGGACAGGGCTTGGAGCACCCTGGGCTGGTGGGAGGTGTCCCTGCCCATGGCAGGGGGTGGGACTGGATGGGCTTTAAGGTCCCTTCCTACCTAAACCAGTGTGTGATTCTGTGACTCATTTCTGCTCCACAGCAGTTGCAGCCCTTCCCAGCCCCTGTGCCCCATGGGCAGTGTGAGGTGGTGGCAGGGCCATGGTGGGTGTCCCTGCCCCTGGGGATGCCCTTTCCCAGCTCCTCTCCTGGTGTACACCTGGAGCACCTCAGTAGGAAGGGCACTGAATCACAGAAATTGAGGGCCTGAGAGCCAAACCAAGGCATTCCTCTTGCTGAGACCCACAGAAATCCCTCCAGGGGGCAAACAAACCTTGCTGGAATTTTCAGCCAGAGAAGGTTGGTGAGCAGGCAGGTCCTGCTTTGTTGCACACTGAGCTGTTCCAACAGTGGGTGATGGGGTGGGCTTGTTTTTTTTGTCTGTTTTACTGTCAACCTGGAGGTGGCTAAATAGGAGCAGTTTAAAATAGCCTCGTAGTTGCCATAGATACTTGTCTAAATTGCAAATAGAGGTCTGGCCCAAGCTTTTAGTCTCTTGGCCAGAACCAGTCTTGGAGCCCAGTGCTGAAACCTGAGTGGGCTGGAGGAGCCCCTCCAGAGCATGGGGATGTGTTTGACATCACTCAGCAGCTCCAGCAAGGGTCCACATGGGCCTGGGGACTCCGGGAAGGCAAAAATCCTTCATGCTTCAAACTGGNGGATTTACTCCTTTTTTTTTTTTTTCCCCAGGAGGTCTGTAGAGCTCGAGAAACTGCCGTGGAATGTTGCTTTGCTGGCACTGGGCTTGGTTTTTATTTGTGAATTGTTACTGTGCAACAAAGCAGCAGCAAATTTAAAGTAGCTCAGCTGGAGAAAAGCACCCTGTTAAGGTAAATTCGGTTTATTTGTCCCAGGAATGTGTAGCAAATGTGTGTCTAATTACAGATAAGACAACTAAGCCTTTCATCTTCTTTCAGTGCAAAAAATCTGCAAATAGTGTGGAAAACATTTTGGTGAAATGAGTGAAGGTCTTTTCAAGGAGTTGGTTGTCACAAATGAATCCCACTGAAGGGAATGGGGAATGTTTCTCCCTGTCCTTTGGCTTTGTGGGTGGCATTGGATGTTTTGGGCCAATTTCAGCTGACTCTGGAAATGCCTCACTTTGAGATAACCATCTGCCTTTGTGCCTTTGGAGATTTCTGGTTTCAGCTGTCACTCTTGAGATTGGGATGGGGAGGGCAGATGCTCCAGTGAGGATGATGGAGGTTCATGGGATACAGCCGTGGAGTCTGAGTGAAAAGTGCACACTTAGCAATGTGCCATATTCCCTCTCCAATTTCTGGCTCTGTAGGTGGCAGAGAATTAGTGCTTAATTACTTGCAGGCTGTGGACAACAACAACCAGCCCCCTTAAACTGTTTACATTTCTGGATAAGGCTGGAGCTGGATGTTCTTTGAGGCTCAGTCTTTCTCAAAATCTATGGAAGATTTTACTGTGCTTGTTTATCTGTTATACCATATACTGGGATAAATGTTTGTTCCCTAAGAGCTTCTATCTGTTAAAAAAAACCCCTTTTCATCCATGTCTACATCACATTATGTATGAAAAATTCCATTTATGCCATTCAGCTTCCCAGCCTATGAAAAGGCACAATCAAGAGGCTTGTGCAGTTGAGGGAGTTTAGAACTGAACAGAAAAATCAGATCCAAGGTGGAGCTGGAGTTCCAGACTTGCTTGGATACAAGGAATTATATCTAGCAAACATCCCTTGAATAAAACATTATTTTCCCATTATAAAACATAATGTTGCTCTGATAATGGTTCCTGTTTGGAGTAATTCTCATTTCCTGCCTCTCTCTGGTGACTCATCCCAGCAGAGTTCTGGGCCATCCTGCTTTGCAGATGCTCCCAAGCTCTGTGTTCCCATCTGACTCAGCTCCTGTGCCATCAGCCTCTCCTCTCCTTGCTGTGGTGCTGTGCAAATGGATACCTGCTAAGGACTTCAGTCTCCTTCCAGTCTCAAAATAGCTGGTGCTTCTGGCTACAAACCCCTCAAATTTGAAGGAAGTTTTTGGTTAAAAATTCACATTTTGTATTTTCAGGTTGTCTCAAGTCTTGAATCTGCAGCTGAGAAGCCCAGATTGCCAAAATATGCATTTCTCAGTCCTTATGTCTATGTAGAATGGGAGCAAAGCTTTCTTCCTTTCAGATTTCAGAGTGGATGTCTGTGAACCCAAATTCCCAATGTGGTCTAGGCATCCTATGGCTTTAATTAAACTTCACTTCAAGGGGTTAAAGGTGACAGGGAGTCTGTGCCTGTCAGCTCTCCCTTTGGGAACAAGCTCTGAGGTTCTGCTGCTGAGGTTTATAGGTAAATATAAAGTTTTAAGAAGGCTAATTGGTGGTGGTGAACTAAGGAATAAAGCCACAGGACTCCAAGAAATCAAATCCTGGGTGGATACAGGGCCCAGAGGGCTGTCAGGTGTCACTGCCTGAGTGCAGAACGTTCCAGCATGTGGGAATTCACCGAGCTAAGGAACAGCTCTGGCCTGACACTGGTGCGCCCAGGCCTGGCTCAGCGTTGGTGTGGCCAGAAGCAGATGTTTGCCAGCTTTGAGGGTGCAGCACAACCTGTTCTGTGCCTCACTTTGCCCTTGGGCTGAAGGAGTGGAGGGTGCAGGTGTATCAGGTGTGACTCCCCTTAGACTCTCCTGTCTATGAACAGGCTTTCAAGGCTTCCCTCTGCTCTTAGTTCAAGGCTACACTAAATTGTTGATCCTGAGGAAACACCCAAAGTTCCTGCCAGCTGAGCCTTTCCTTCTCCCCTCAGTGCTGCTCTGGGTCAGACCTGGCCTGGTCTGCTCAGAAGGGTCATTCTCCAGCTCATGGGTAATGTTGAGTTGGACAGATGAGCTTTCGTTTAGTTTCTGAAGTCACCCTCAGCCTCCTGTGAGCAAAATGACATCTGATGCTTAACAGAGGGTGCACTGCAGTGAATAAACAATTTGTTGTGCTTTTCTAGGGCTTCCATCACTCAGGTTCTGCCCACTCAGCAGTCACTGCCACTGCCACTACTTGGAGTTGCCCTCCTATCACTTGTACCACATGATAGCACATTTAATTGACTTCTAATTGACTTCTCCGCTCTTCATATTTTTGGCAGTTATTTAAGCTTTTTAGGTCATATTTGGGTAAAGGTTTTCTTTCCATGCTGGAAACAGGTTTTAGTGTTAAAAGTTGCACTTGGACAATAGTTTTCACTGAATGAATGATGACAGAGAGGGGAGTTTTGGGACAGGGCCAGGCTTCATATAGTTCTTCAGATAGATCTGCCATTGGAGGTGGTTACTGCAGCTGTCAGTCTGTTAAGATTACATAAGATTTTAAAATTATCTCCTTTCCTGTGGCCAAAAAATGATTCAGTCCTCTTGCATATTATATTACCTCGAGCTCTTGGTATTTATTACACATGCAATCAAGAAATTAAGAGTCTGAGGCTTGCAAAGATTTATTCAGCAGCATTTAATGGCTCTCTGTTTGCTGGTAATTTGGCTCAGCAGAATGAGGAATTTATTTTTGAATTGTCTTTTAATGAGCAGATAAGCAGGTTTCTGTCACACTAAAACTTTGGGTTGTCACTTGAGGGCTGGTGGTTGGGAAGGAAGTTGGTATCTCTTGGACAGGTAACAGGCTGCTGTGGCAGTTTCTGTTGGTTTTAGTGGAGTTTGAGTTTGAATACCCCATTTGCTAAAAGAAGGATAAGAAAGTTTGTCTTTTACTTTGAAAGTATTTCTTTTACTGTATATTTGGTACTTGATGACCTCCTAAATGATTTTCAACTCTATGAATAGTGACTTTTTCCTTGGCAGTTTGTGATAGGGCAAGGGGAATGGTTTTCAAATAAAAACATGAGATTTTGAATAGATGTTAGGGAGAAATTGTTCCCTGGGTGGGTGGGCAGGCCCTGGCACAGGTGCCCAGAGAAGCTGTGGCTGCCCCATCCCTGGGAGTGTCCAAGGCCAGGTTGGACAGGGCTTGGAGCAACCTGGGATGGTGGGAGGTGTCCGTGCCCACCCTGGATGAGCTTTAAGGTCCTTTCCAACACAAACCAGTCCATGGTTCTATGAATGTCATTTCTGTCATTGTTTTTGCCATGTTGTGGTAAAAGAACCACTTTAATGTGTGTTGAGAGAAATGTGGAATCAGTAAATACTGTGCTGCTTTGCTAAGGGAGGTGAAAGGTCTCACTTGTGCCCAAGTAAAGAGGAGTTTGCAGAGGGGTGGTTCCACTGTGGGCAGAAGTGACTCTGCCCTGGGTTCTTCTGAACTGAGGAGGTTTGACACAAAATCCCACCAGTCTGAGACAGAATCCCACCAGTGTGAGGGGAGAAGAGGATGGCTCGTGGTATTGCAGTGCTTGGGTTTGGAAGGGCCAAGGCGGGCAGAGAGAGTTCCCTGTGAGAAGGATTTATGTGATGCAACAGAGGATGAACCACATGGTGTGTCTGTGTGGGAAACACAAGTGGGTTTATTAACTGATGAACTAGCTGGGGATTAACTTAGTTTTCTGAAAGGAAGGGAACTGTACAGGATTACAAGGGGTGGATTTGGCACCTGGGCTGTCACCTCTCCAAGCAGCCCCTCGGTGCTGGACACTTGCAGGTTCTACTGCACACACAGACAGTACCACCTCCCTGCTAGAGTAAAGCACTCCAGGCTGCATCAAGGGAGCTTTAGGCTGGAAATTAGGAAAAATTTCTTCATGGAAAGAGTTGTCAGGCAATGGAACAGGCTGTCCAGGGCAGTGGTGGAGTCACCATCCCTGAAAGTGCTCCAAAACAGATGTGGATGTGGCACTGGGGACGTGGTTTAGTGGTGAACAAGGTGGTGCTGGGTTGGTGGCTGGACTTAATGATCTTAGAGGGCTTTTCCGACATTAATTCTGCGATTCCTTTTGTCAGAGCCTGGAAGCTGCTCTGGGGACAGCATTTCAAGGTGATTTTCCTCTTCTAGGCCCCCAGTTGAAAACAATGAGACTGGAAGGTATTGTAGAGACATGCAGTGTGCAGATCTGTGGGGCATTTCTGTTTGACATGAGGTGTGGAAGAGAAAAAGCCAAAAGAGCAGAGAAGAATCTGTGTGCTGATCCTGTGAGTTCCCCTAACAGCACGTGGGGTTGTTATTTTGCTTTTTCTAATCAGAAATGTAAAATCAAGGGAGCAGTGAGTAGCCTGCACAGGGCTGTGTGAATTGCTTGCACTGCATCTTGGTCAGACAAAGGGTCTTCACCCAGACTCCTCAGCCAGGAAAGGAAAGGAAGGACCTAATTCTGTCTTCTCACAGTCAGGCAAAGCCAACAGCCTTGCCTCGCACAGGGCTTAAAGCTGCCATGAGGCTCCTGGAGTAGAGACTGGGATGATGGAAGATGTCCTTGGCATCCCTAATTCAGTTTTAAGGCTGGTCTTCCTACGGGCAATCAGTGCCCTCAGAATGACTGAGCTCTGGGTGTGTGTCACAATGAGCAGCATCGATCCCTACAGGTAAAAAGCCCACTTGGGTCATTTGCAGTTTGTGGGATCCTATGTGAAATAGAAAATATTTTAAAAAAAAGGAATATTGGGTCAGGGAGATAGAAGTGGGTAAGTAATTGCAGCTGCCTCTGGTTTACAGGCATGGGCAGATATGGCACAGCAAACTGACAGATACTTTTAAAGAAACACAGAATAATAAGCAAAGTGTGGGGGATTGTTGGTAAATACCCTTACCCTTTTTTAAGGAAGTCACAAAGAAGTGTAGTAGTACATGTAGTTCTTACTTTTTGTTGGCTTCCTGCCAGGGCATTGCTTTTTTCTGACCCGTGTCCTTTGGTTTACTCCAATTATCATTTATTTACAGATGGATTCCATGGGAATGTCATTCAAAAGCAATGCACTATGAGACAAGACAGATTTTCACTTTTTACAGTACCAGATGAAGCTGTAGAAAGTTGATCCAACAGGACATGTGGCTGGCCTCTTTTTTATTTTATTTTTTTTTATTTTTCTGCTGAAATAAATTTGTGTGTGGAAGTAACTGCTGAGTAGCAGTGCTCATACCTGTGAGCTGGAGGAGCCAAGGCTCCTGCAGGGAGGTGGGGCTGGTTGCACGCTTGGAGTAAACCAGGCAAAGCAGCAGCTGGGCATGGCTGGCAAAGGGCACCTGCAGCCCAGGAGGGGCCTGTTGGCTCCTTCCAGCTGGAGTAGGAGTTGGGCTGCTTGGGAGCCCCTGGGTGTCCCCAGCCGGGCTCTGCCCTGGGGCACAGTGTGGTTCAGGAGCTCTGGAGCAGCTCCCAGGGCTGCCATTCCATGCTGGAGGGTCACCCCAAGCGTGGGTGTGCCAGGCCACCCATGCAGCTCCAGGGAATCTGCTGGCACCTCCCTGCAGAGCTGTGCCTACAGCCTCTCTTTTGCTTGGCAGCTGATGGGACTTGGCACCTGTGAGGCTTTTGGCACAAGGACTGGCAGCTTGGAGAGAGAATGACGTGGGGCAGGAGCTCAACTGGGATGTTTTGCCTTGTTGTCTGGAGGAGTCTGCCCCTCCCTGCTGTTCTCAGAGCCCAGGGGACATTCACTCCACCACAGTTTTCTCTGTTGCCATCATCCCTGTGTCCTCCTTCCCTCAAATCCAGACAGCTACAAACAGAAAATGAATGTGGGTTTTAGGTTAGCGATTGGACTTGCTGATCTTAAAGATCTTTTCCAACCTAAACAGTTCTATGATTCTGTAAACCATGAAAAATTACATCAACTTTTTGTATATGGGAAAGAAGGATTGGAAAGGGGGGATTTTTACACCAGCTCTGGTAAGTGAAGATTATGGCTACTGAGAGAAAAGCATCCTGATTAGGTGGTTAAAGATACATAAAAATTGCATGCTGGCTTGGGTCCTACTTTAAAAAGCATTCTGTAAAGGTGTTGTGTGATCGACCCATTCATTTATCTAAGGTGAAAAGGAAGGAACAAGTCATGTGAGGAGAGATGTGTGTGACATGAAGATGACCTCAGCCAGGCTGTGCATATCTTTAGTGATGGAAACAATAACTGTTGCCAGCAGCCAAACCAGGCCTTGATGCATTGAGGAGATTCTGAAGATGTGCATTAAGAGAGATTATTGTGAGTTAGACTGCTGGGATTTAAATTATGGCCATGTTGAAGGGAAAGAATCCTCAGCTTGAAGCCATTCTGGTGGTGTCAGGTCAGTCCTCAGGATTTAAAGTCATAAAAGAGTTGCTAAAAAAGCAGATACATTGAAATGGAGAAAAATCACAAGAGGCTGAGCATTTGGGAGCTGCAACTGGAGTTGTGATAATAAAACAATAATAATTGTTTTAATTGCTGACTGTAGGTGTATCTTTATACACTGGCAGATCCCTTGCATTCCTCCAGCTGAGTTGGTATTGGATGGTGCTGGGTACTCAGTTCTTAAGTTCAGTTTGTGACTTGTTTTCATATCCTGGACTGGATTGTGAAAATATTACATCAAGAGTTGAAAATGTGGAGTCTTTCTTTTTAGCAAATATCGCTGGATGTCAAGCAAACATATCAAATTTAATTGACTTCTTAAACCTATGAAGTGTTTTGGAACTATTCCATGGAAATAGCATTAGAAAGCCTTACCTGTCGGTGGTGTTTCTGTTTGAGTTGGATCATTGCTGGCAGAGAACTGGGCAATTTGGGCTTTTGGGCTGCTTTGTTTGAAGCCAGTTGACTCTTGGGAACTGATGTAACCTTCAGTGCTTAAATGCCAATGTATTTTGCTCATTTGCAGCTGGTTTTTATGTACCAACCCCACTGTGCAGAGGTTTGCAGGATAACTTTTTTAATACCCATTCTCAGTGACAATTGATGTCATCGAAATTTTTTGTGTCATAGCTGTAGATTAACATAAAGCCTGGAAAAGCTGGAGGTGGCCAAGCAGTTTCTCCACCCTTACCTTAGGTAATTAATCAACGATAACATGGAGACATTTGTAGAGAGAAGAGGATGTGGAAAGCAGAATTGTATGTAGGAGACTGAACTGGTTTCGCCCTGTTCAGTATTAAATATTACTTGCTAGTGAAATAACTTTACTCCACGAATCAAGTGCACAGAGTTGTGCTAATCATTCCTTTAACAGATGATGGTGAGGAAAGGAATTAGCCCTCAATCAGAAGTGCAGTGGTGCTTTATACTTCACCTCTGTAAATGTAAGTCATCTTAACTTCGTTGGGAATTCATGGAGCTGTTACCTCAGGTTTCCCTGTTCTCTCAGGTTCTGGCACTGTTATTCACTGGGCTGTAGTGCCAGTCAGTCCCGGTGCCAGTGCTGGAGATTAAAAGGCATATAAAAGGCAATGAGCTGCTGCCCAGGAATGAAATCTCTTCCCATTGTGTGGATTCAGTGCAGGTGTCACTTAACTTTGATTTCACCTGCTGGCTTCAGGTGCTGCCGACATGGATTGTGCAGGGAACTGCAGGATAATGGACCTGCTTTGCCAGCCCTCAGTGCCTGGGGACAGAGCTCAGGGCTGATGGCACTTGAGAAGGCACTTGGAATATGCTGAGCAGTGAAATCAGGAGCTCTGCTGAGTCAGTCAGTGAATGTGCAAAGAGGGGCAGGACTGCCAAAGGCAGGGGGAACACCAGACTGTGTGAGCAGTGCAGGGGCCAGGAAAGCAGTCACGGTGGGCTTGCTGGACGGGGGGTTGTGTCCTGACTTGGAGGGAATGGATAGTTCGGGGGTTTGTTTTGTTTTGTTGTTTTGGTTGGTTTGTGGTTTTTGTTTTTTGGGGTTTTTTTTGGTTGGAGAGTTTTTGAAAAGATGTGGAAAAAGAAATAGCATTTGGGGGAAGATAAGGAAAAAAAGGTCAAGAAAAACAGGACCAAAGTGTGCAGGTAGGAAAGGGAGAAGACTAAGGATCTCCTGAGACCAAATCCAGTAGTGAAATAGGGAAACCTTCCAGGGTAAGAGCTCCAGCTGGACACAGATGACATTGCTCAGTGCTGTAAGGGGCTGTGGCTGCTGTAGTTGCTTCTGGCTCTCCCACCAGCTGGGTCCTGCTGCTGTTGGCACTGTGCTTCAGTGCTCCTGGTCATGGCTGTGTGACAGCACTGCCTTTGCCCCATGCATGAGACAAGAAGAATTAAGAGAGAGGTCTTAACCTGGCACATGTGGATGGCACTTTACTATAGTTGAAAGCTGAATATTCATATTTTAATATGAAAGTTTTTGTAACAAATTGTTTAGAAAGCTTGTGATCCCAAGAGGGTGTATGTTGTCTTTTGCCAGATAGCCAATCTTTCATTCTAACGTGGTTGCAGTGCATTTAACTTGAATTTAAAAACAAACAACTCCTCCCTAAAAGCAGCCTTGCCAGTAAGCTCTGTTGGTGGTCCTAAGCCTTGCTCAGAGAGGGTCTTCTCCCAGCAGCTTTGGAGCTGCCCCCGCCAGGGCAGCTTTAACCTTGAGCTGTGCTGCCCTTCCAGAAAAGCCTTTCCCATGACCCTGAACTGAAATGAGAGCTGGAGAGAGACAGTGTCAGGCCTCAGAAAGCTTTACCTTATCTGTGGGAAGGACTGGAAAATCCCTCAAATCAAAAGGCACTTGAGATACCTGCAGCTTGGGCTGGTTGGGTCTGTGCCCTTCCAGAATACTCCTGTGTTGGAAACGTGTACATTTTACTTCCAATTTTTATGAGGACTCACCTCTCTGATGTGAGAAGAGTCCCAGGATTTCATTTTGGTTTGCAGACACTGGGAAAGTGTGTGTTGATATGCTGTTACCCTCATCTATACCCCATCTTCGCTCCATTCTTCTCACTGCAGGTTTACACAGAGTGGCAAAGAAGTCAGGGCTTGACCTGTGTTTCCAGCTCTGTGGTAGAGGGGAACAATTCCTCACCTCTCCCCCTGCCTGACCCCACTCCTATGTGACAGCTGATGTCTTGCAGTGATTGGGAAACAGCTGACAATTAACAAAGAGTGTTTGTTGACTGGGAGAAGCAGCAAGTTCAGAATTGACCCTCTCTGTCCCTTGATGCAGAAAGCTGCATTCCTGCCTGGGGAGGGATATGCCAAGAACATGCTGTCCCCCTCCAGTGGGTCCCGCATGTTGGTCCCCGTCCCCTTCCCATGGAGCTCTCACCCCATTAATGGGGTGTGGGAAGTGGGGAGGGGAGGGGGGAGGAGGGGGGAGAGTTCTGGAGCTTAGAGAAGCTCAGCAGAGCTGAGCACTGTCCCAGTTCAGCAGGT
>VWZD01012781.1:0-16940 GCA_013396695.1 Sakesphorus luctuosus | reverse complement strand
CGTGGGGCTCAGCACAGGGGCCACCAAACCCCACTGTGTTTGTGCCCCAGGGGGCTGGGTTACACTGCTGGGGTTGGGGGTTAAACTCTATTTCTCTTTATGCCATTGCGTTTACTGTAACATTGTTATTAAATTGTAACTCTGACTCATAATCTCTCCTGAGCTGGGCTCATTTCTCCTGCTGTTTGCCTTTAAACCAGCACAAGCACAGACGTGGCACCTCGCAGGTGTCCTGGGAAAGCCCCTTGTCTGGAGCCTGCGTGGGTATCACAGAGGGGTCAATCTGAAGCATGGGAGGTTTAGGGGGACAGCGTCTCCTCTCTCCTGAGTCAGTGAAATTGTGAATTAGTGGCTTTAAGCAAGACCTGGAGCCTGGCAGAGGTAAGGAGGGTCCTTCCCACAGGAATTTGCCTCCTTTTCCTGCCTCCAAGGTTGGGATATGTGGGATGTGCTATTTGGTTGCTCAGACGCCTTTGATGGGATGAGAGGATTTGTTGGAAGTTAATAGGAAGAAATTTCATGTGATGAGGGAAATGAGAGGATGCCACTGGCACTTTGCTGGGGTCTCCGAGTTGCCTGTGGGTGCTCCCTGGTGTTGTATCTTGCCTTTAAAGCTCCATTTCTCTTCCATTTGAGGTTGTAGACACAGCAGAGAAAGGTGTAACTGCCAAACCCAAATAAAAACAAAATAGATCTCAGCAGCAAGAAGTCAAAATTTTAAAATTGCTGGAGAAACCAAATATTATGCAGAGTTCTGCTTCTATGGAGCAGTTTATTAAAGAACTGTTTTGTGCTGACTTACCTTCGTGTACATAAATAACAAAATAAATTAGATTGTCAGCTACAGAATTAAAAATCTGCATTTTCACAGAATTATGTTAGTGTTTATAAAACACTTCTCCTCTCAGCCTGGCTCTAAAGATGGAGTGAGTTTATCTTTCACTCATCTTAATGCTTTCTGACCTTATTTAAAGATTCTGTTTTTCCTGAAGTGTACTGACACAAGAAGGAAAAGGCACTGACAAAATAAAATCTACCCAGTGATTTTGGTCTCTGGGAGGGATATAAATGTACTCCTTTGGTAAAACACTTCCACATCCCTGGAAGTGTCCAAGGCCAGGTTGGACAGCCTGGTCTAGGGGAAGGTGTCCTTGGCAGAGAAGGGAATGAGATTGCCCTTAAAGTCTCTTCCAAGCCAAACCATTCCATGATTTTATGATTTCAGGGGTGGAAGTGCAGCTGGATTATTGAAACACAGATGAGGTGGTACCGACACACTTGAGGTTGTGAAGCCACTCTGGACTGGGTGCAGACTGTAAAATTACCAGCATTGTGCTGGTGTTGGTAGCTCTTCAGTGTGAAAGCAGCTCTGTAGGAAAGTTACCCAATATGTGAAGATAAAATTTATGCTTTGTTGGGCTGTGAATGTATTTTTCAGTTCTCCAGAAAAAATGGGCAGTTCTCTTCTCAATGAAGATGCAAAGATTGTGCTCATTTTCCTTAGAAATGAGCTGGGAACTCAAAAGGAATGTGAGAAAAACTTTTATTTTAAACACATGTGAACATTAAAAAGCTTGACTTGTAGCCCAAGACTGAACCAACTCTGTCCTGATGGAAGCCACTGGCTGACTCAGCTACGGGAGCACAACTGAGTTAACAGCTACAGTTCTGAGAATAATGGGAAGGACTGTGGCCTTCCTGAGTGCTGGGCTTGTCTGTGTTAGTCTGTACCACTCTGTGGTGCTCCCAAAGCCCTCAGCCACCAGGAGCTCAGTGTCCCACCACCACTTCATGGCTGATGATTCAGGGAGTTATTTTCTTTTTACAGCCATGTCCAGACTTTTCTGGCTTTAAGCATCTACATGCTTTGTTCTTTATGTGCTCTGTCACCACAAAGTGCCTTGCATGGATCTTATTTTCAGCATCCCCCAGGGCAGCACTAGGGCTGGACACTTACCGTGAGCTGTTAATAGGCTGACCTGAACTAGAAACCTGGAGAAGAAACTCCAAAGTTCAACCATCCTGGTATTCTGGTCATTCAGTTGTAATTTGCACAGATGCTGTGTGGGGATGGACATTGTTTTCCTGGTGTGTGGTTGAATATTAAGAGAAGAAAGAAACTGAACAGTGGAGTGTTTACTTATTTACATACAAATAATAAGGCCTGTTTTCATGGAAAAGTATGTTGTGTAAAGTTCTACCTCTTCTAATATTTTCCTTTACCCTGGTTTAGTTGTCTCCTGCAGTAACTGAGATGAGTCTTTGTGGGAGAGTTGAAGAAACTCCTCCACCCTTCATTAGAATTTGCCTCCTTATCCCAAATGCTCCAAAACACATTTAAATCACATACTTAGAGCTTTTCACAAGACAGTCCCTTTTCTCTCTCTTCCTCTCTGATTCCAAATTTAAACGAGATTGTGAATGTCAATTCCTTTAGAAGTGGCTGCCGTGTTTTCCAAGTAGGAGGTGTAAGCCAGAGAGTCCACTGAGGGAGATTGACTTCCAGCTGAGATGCAACCTGTGCCTGTTTCAGTGCTGCATGTGGGGTGGTGGAACCATCTCATCTTCCTGTACATGTGGGGTGGTGGAACCATCTCATCTTCCTGTACGTGTGGGGTGGTGGAACCACCTCATCTTCCTCTGCATGTGGGGTGATGGAACCACATCATCTTCCTCTGCTTATGGGGTGGTGGAGCCACCTCATCCTCCTCTGCCTGCTCAGGGTCAGAAAGGGAAAGCTGCTTCCCACCTGTGTGTGGCTAAGCTGGACCATGCCTCTGTCTGTCCAGCCTTGTTTCAATGATGGAAGAGCTTGGGAAGGAGAAGTATTGTGAGTGTCTGTGCAGCTCACACAAAGCCTTAAATGCTGAGGTGAATGAAGAGTTTTGTAGAGACAGACACAAGCTGTCAGCTAAGGAAATGCTGATCTATCCACAACATCCTTACGATTATTTCATCCTTTGCTGGAGACAGATGTTCCTTGTTTGCTGTTCCCTGTAGCAAGCACTGTCATGTCCCTGTCCTCACTTGTACAGGGCTGGAGTCAGCAGTGGACTTCAGCTCCTGTCTGAGTTTCATCAGTGCTGCTGCATTGCCTGAATAAAAATATATGAAACATATATATGTTCATAGTTATTCCATGTATAAACAACCCCAGGCTGAGCTGGAGTTGTTTGGCCTGGAGAAAAGGAGGCTTGGAGGGAGGCTCTTTCCAGCTCCCTAACAGGAGGAGGGAGCCTGGTCAGTCTTTTCCCAGGGGACAAGTGGAAATGACCTCCAGGAGTGGTTTAGACTGGCTATTAGGGAGAATTTCTTCATGGAAAGGGTTGTCAAGCATTGGCACGTGCTGCCCAGGGCAGTGCTGGAGTCGCCATCCCTGGAAGTGTTGAAAGCACTTGTGGATGTGGCACTTGAGGACATGGTTTAGTGCTGAACATGACGATCGTGCTGGGTTGACAATTGGACTCGATTTGAAAGGTCTTTTCCAACCTTAAGGATTCCATGATTGTGTATTCCAGGGCTTTGTGCTTTAGTTTTTACTGAAGGAGCAGGCAGTGCCACAGCCCTCCATGGGCACAGGTCAAACCCCAGCCTTGGGTGGAAACAGCCCCTTCTGCCATGGTTTGCCACCACTGGCAAATGTTGCCTTGTGTGGAGGTGACTTCTGTACCAGGGGTGTCATTTTTCTCTTGATGAACACATACCAGAGTGACTCTCTAGGCTTAAATGAGGAAAATAGAGTTGAAACAAAATACAGGAATTCTGTGTGTGATCTGAGTGGTGTAGGTTTTTGACAGGAAGGACTTAAGGAATTTAACAGTTCATGCCATTGTTTGGTGGCCAAAGGCTCCAGGGGGGTTGCAATGAGCAGCTCCAGGCTGGGCTGAAGGCAAAGCATCAAGTGGGAATGAGCAAAAGGAGCCACCCAATTCCTCCTGTGTGAAACCACAGTAACAGCATCAAACAAGGTGCTTCATTTAGAAGTTAAAAACTCAATTTGCCTAATTTCTACCCCAAGTAATTGCTTTCTGTGGGAACTGAAAACCCTTGTTTCCAAAGAGCTGTGGTTCTGAGTCAAACTGTATGGGAAAGGAGAGATTTCCTGCTGTGCTTCCTGCTAGGGCTGCTAAATTCCCCTGGAACAATCTAAACATCATTATCAGCCCATTCAAATTAATATTTCCTCCTACTTTTGTCAGGAATAAAAGGAGGTTTGTTTTGGTGCTGTTGACTGAAGTATCCCACTGCAATTCCTTCACAATAACTGCTCTGGCGGTGGGTGCATCCTGGGGAATTTAAACCTCCTCAGGGTTGTTGGATCAAGGCAGAACCATGGGGCCATCCGCTCCTCCAGCCTGTCATTAATCCAGGAAGTGCCCTGGGACACAATCATTGCTGCTGAATTTCTTGCCCAAACCCTGATTGCAGAACTTCATAAAGAAGAGCCTGAGGAAACGAGAGAGCTCTTCAGAACATCATAAAATAAAGAGCCATTGTCATTTATGATTATAAACTTGACAAGGACTAGCGAGGAGTAAAGGAAGTTTCCCAAATAAGGAGGTGGAGCCCTGCAACAACTTTTCTCTTTAACCACCCCTATCACTAATTAGAAACTCAATGACACTCAGAAGTTCCTTACTCTGATATGCAGAATTTTTTTGGTGCACAACCCTCAGCCCAAGCAGGGCTGGAGGGCACATACTTCACCAGGAGCATGGGACTCGTGGGGCATGTTCAGGTCACTGAACTGTTGGGTCCTGTTCTCTCTCCTCACCTTTCCAAGGTATGCAAGACCAGCCAGGGCTGCTGCTGCTTCCATACCCTGTGGAGGTGCTTTGGAAGCTGTTCTGAGCAATGTAGCACAGAAAACAAGCTGACAGCAGCAGCTGGGGATGAGTCAGTGAGGGACTCTGCCCAGTTGGGTGATGTTCTGAATGGAGATGAGTGTTCAGTTCACAGTGAATAACTCCTCTGATGGATTTTACTGTTTTTCTGCTTTGCATGAATTGGCCATGTGGAAAAAGGAAATCTTGGCTTTTTTTCCCCCCTCCCAAATTGATTCAAGGGTTTTTTTGTGACCAGTTTCTGGATGGGCTCTCCTGGAGTACAGCTCGGGGGGTATTTTTAGCCTGTGCTCTGTGTGTTGCTCTGGTGGAAGTGGATCAAGCACTGGGCAGCTGCTGGGGATTTTTGTTTTCAGGTACCAAAGTTGCAAAATTTAAGTACCTAAAAGCTGACATTGGCAACCTGGAAGATGTTTGAACTTGGGGTTGGCTTCATGTGAGTGTTCATAACCAGCTCCCCATCACAGGGCAGCTCTGTGGGGTGTGCAATGGGAGCTGTGCCCCAGGGAATCAGGTGTGGTTCAGGGACAACTGTGCAATCTCCTTCCCAATTCTAACCAAAAATGCAATTTCTGTGTGATTGGTATGAGATCCAATTTTGTATTTATATGAATTGCATGATTAAAGTGTGCCTAGTGTTTTAAAGCAGTTGCACTCTGAAGTGGCCCAGTAGCTTGGTTTACCCTTGGTCACCATTCCCAGTCCAAAACAAAGACCTTTTTCACTTCTACACTCTTAAAATTTAAAGCAGCAACATGGACTAATGGTCAGCTGTCCCTTCCACTGCAGTGTGTGGTTTGGATGATTACAGTTCAGGAAAGATATTGAGAGGCTGGAGCGGGTCCAGAGAAGAGCAACGAGGCTGGAGAAGGGAGTGGAGCACAAGTGCTGTGGGGAGAGGCTGAGGGAGCTGGGGGTGTTTGTGCTGGAGAAGAGGAGGCTCAGAGGTGACCTCAGCACTGTCTGGAAGTGCCACATCAGGGAAGTTGTGGCCAGGTGGGGGTTGGTCTCTTCTCCCAGGCACTCAGCAATAGGACAAGGGGGCACGGGGGGCTCAAGCTCTGCCAGGGGAAATTGAAGTTGGAGATCAGGTAGTAATTCTTTGCAGAGAGAGTGCTCAGGGATTGGAATGGGCTGCCCAGAGAGGGGGTGGATTCTCCATCCCTGGAGGTTTTTCAAGTGAGCTTGGCTGTGGCACTGAGTGCCATGATCTGGTAAAGGGACTGGAGTTGGACCAAGAGTTGGACTTGATGGTCTCGGAGGTCTTTTCCAACCCAATCCATTCCATGATTCTGTGATTCTATGATTCTAGGGTAAAATAAATGCTTTATTTTTTGTAAAGAGAGTACATAAGCTAAATAAAGGACTTACAGACATCTATATTCACCTCTTTGTTTGTTTGCTTTTGTAATTTTTAGGAAAAAGGAATATTGTTTCTGTAATTTAGTTACCATTAGGACCTCAGCTCAATTTGTAAGTGGTTAAGACCATACTGAAAGGTCTTGGCTTCCTAAGGGTGTGAGTTCCAGCAGAGTCAGTGATCCTGCCTCATCCCGCCTGGCAGGCACTCCCTGACTCCATTGCCTGGTAAACACCATTCCTCTGCATTTTAACTTCTAAATGAAACAGGGCTGGTGGAAATGCTTTGAAGAATGGAGCCTACCTAGCCACAAAACAGAGAATGCAAGGAACACGCTCTGCCCCAAGATAAAATGCTTTAGACAGGAATTACAAGGCTAATTGGAACCAGGCTCTCCAAAGCCTCAGCTCTTTTGAAAGTTAAGAGCCAGAAGGAATATACCCTGTGTAATATGTGGGGAAGGAAGGTTGAGGGGGGAAACACAGCCAAGCCTGTGCTGAAGGGCAAGAAATGCTCTGCCTGCTCTGGGTTATTATTGGAGCCAATAGAAGGGTGATTGTGTTGGAACTGTTTTGCTTCAAACTCAGGGACACAAGATACAGCAAAATGAGCCACATTTTTAAAAGGCAGGAAGAATTGCTTAGGTTTTTAGCTGGTGAAAAAGGTTAAAGAATTTATTTAGTTGTTCCCCCCTCTTCCTTCCCTGAGCCTGGAGCTAATAAAGGATGTTGTCATGGAAACATTGAAGACCAAACATTGTCTAAATTATCTGACCTCTGGCACAGGTAATACAAGTTTTAACTTACAAGGATTATCCAGAACTAAAGCCAGAGGGAATATAAAGTTGCTATTCATTCACGCTTTGAACAAAATCTGCCAAACAACCCTGGCTGAGGTTCTGTTGATGTATGTCTCTGTTGTGCAGTGAGTAGTAAAATGAGAACGTTGGGTTTGGTTTATCCAGTTTTTCATTGTGCCTTTGGGCAGACACAACCCTCTGTGGTTTGCCAAGCAAGCCAGCATAGGGAACTGCTGAAAAAAGAATAATGGAGGAATCAGAATGTTTTCAGGTTGAAATAGAAAGCAGATGCCTCCCAAGGAGTGAAGGCAGTGGAATAGGAACTTGTCCTGGGTGAATGGTAGGTGGATTCCTGTGAGGATTATGAAGATTTCTTGAATTATAATTTCTTGATTTATAATTCAAGAAATCTTCATAATTCTCACAGATTCCCAAAGAGACACGGGTGACTTCAGAGGACATAGGGAAGCTCAGGAAACACTTTGCTGTACAAAGGTTGCTGCAAGTGTGACAGACCTGCCTTACCCTGCTGTGGTGATGGAATGGGAGATGGAGTCCAGCAGGAATGGAAGAGGATGATGGGAAAGGGGAGGGAAGGCTGAGCTCCTGGCCTGAGGCCATGAGGTGTGTGTTGAACACTGAGCTCAGCCTGTGCTGCTCCTGCAATCTGCTTTCCTGCTGTTTCCAAGGAGAGGAGCCCCAAAGTCTGAGCAGGGCCTGTGGGTGACAGCCCCATCCCCATCCCTGAGCTGAGGGGTTTTGCTCATGGAAACACTGGATCACTGCTGTCCTTTCAGTGAGATTTAGAGTCAGACACACTCCTGAACACCGAGGAACCTGCAGAGAGTAAATGTCTCTGGGAACAGGTCCTGGGGAGAGTTTAACCAGCCCCAATGACGTAAGTGAGAGCTCAGGCTGCAGGGAAAGCAGCTGCCTCTGGGGATGGGCTGTCATTCTCCCCTCCCCTGTGTTTGCCAAGATAAATGTTCTTCTTGTCTTTACCTTACTCATTAAAATGTCTTCACAGCCATCTCAGATAAATCAAGTTAAGAACATGTTACACTGCACACCTAAATGGTGAAATTCAATGAGGGAATTTAATAAAACCTCTCAGAGTGTTGATAAGATAAGAAATGACAACCTATTAAGAGGTAAAGCTCCAAGACTTTGCCATTTATTTATTAAAGCTTTAAATGATGAAGAGATTGGAGCAGGAAAAAGACCCACTGGAAACAGTTATTTTTCAGTATTTGAAGAACTCCCTCAAGTTGTTCTGTGAGGTTCTTTTTCATTATTTTTCATAATATAAGATTTTATGTTCTCAGGCAGGTATTTGATAAGAAATACAACACCTTTTTCTCCAGTGGGAGCAAACAATCCTTGTGGAATGCATGTGCTGGGTGCTCTGCAGCTTTAGGTACTGTTTCCTTTAAAAGGGAAGACAGATGTGTGTAAACCCAGAAACATGTTTCAAGGTGCATTTTTGGGAGTTTGTTTTTTAATAAGGGAGCGGGAAGCAAGTGATGAGCCCTGACTAGCCAGGAGAAGCAGGACTGTGCTTTCATCCCTCTCTGGGCTGTGTGTGCTCCTGGAGATGATGGAAACTGCTCCTGTTCTGCTCCGAACAGTTCCTGTTCTTTCTGCACTCCTTTCTGCTGGGTGAGGGTGGCTGCAGCAGATGAAGGCAACCTGCCCCTCTGGGTCAGCTCCTGTCCCAAAGAACAGCTTTGTTCTGAGGTGTGGGGAGGTGCTGGTGCCTCCCCACCAGGGCTCAGCCTGCTTTGCTCCTGGGGAGGGCACAACATCCCCCACGTGCTGACTCTGGACCTGCTCTGTGAGCCTGGTTCCTTCAAGAGAATCCCAGAATCCCAGGATATGCTGAGCTGGAAGGGACCCACAAGGATCATCCAGTCCAACCCTCAACCCTGCACAGGCCCATTCCCAAGGGTCACCTCGTGTGCCCCAGAGCATCATCCAAACCCTCCTGGAGCTCTGGCAGCCTTGGGGCTGTGCCCACTGCCCTGGGGAGCCTGGTCAGTGCCCACCACCCTCTGGGGGAAGAACCTTTTCTAATGTCCATCCTGACCCTCCCCTGACACAGCTCCAGCCATTCCCTGGGTGCTGTCCCTGCCCTGGCACAGCTCCAGCCCTTCCCTGGGTGCTGTCCCTGCCCTGGCACAGCTCCAGGCCATTCCCTGGTCCCCACAGAGCACAGATCAGTGCCTGCCCCTCCTCTGCCCCTGCCAAGGATGTTGTCCCTGCCCTGAGGTCTCCCCTCAGTCTCTTCCTCTCCAGCTGAACACACCAAGTGCCCTCAGTGCCCTCACACACTGCCCCTCCAGGCCCTTCCCCATCTCCCTGCCCCTCCTTTGGACACTCTCCAATGGCTCCATTTCTCCCTTCCATTGTGTCTCCCCAAACTGTCCCCCCATTGCAGGTGACTGATGTTGAGGGACCATCCCACGGGAGGTGCTGGGCTGTGAGGCTGCCCCACAGGCCCTTGGGGAGGGTGATCTGTGCCAGTCAGGACTTGGGAGGTTTGTGCCATTGCTTTTTCCAGACTGTGTTCTGGCTGGGAGTGCCAGCTGCCAGCGCCCCATGGGCATGAGCAGTGAGGGCCTCAGCAGGGAGATGTGCCCTAATGGAGTGTCTCATCTCTGAGAGAGACAAATTTAATCTTAGTGCACAAACTCCCCAAAATGAATCTCAGTGCACAAACTCATTTCCTTGCCAGATCCTGTGTTGTTTGTTGGGTTTTAATCCCCCCTTCCCCTCCCCTCCAAGGGTGGGTACTATGGTTAGGGGGAAGATGAGCTGTTTTCCTCAGGTGTAGGAATGGAATGGGATGTTTCGTCATCAGAGCAAGAGCTCTGTTCACTTCGGGGGGATGAGCTTTTTCTCTCTCACTGCTGAGTGCTGATCCAGCAATTAACAGCTGGAATTAAAGGCAGCAGTGAGGAGATGGAGCTGCCTGGGGCTGAAACATCCCCCTGCCATGCTGATGTGCCTGGTGAGCCATGCTCCCTCTGCAACACAGGGCACTGACTTTCCTGGCTAACAGATAATGTTATTTGAGATTAATACCAGTTTTGAACTTACCTCTACCTTGGGTCAAGTGGTTCTATCCCTGCATTAAGTTACATGGGTCTCTCTGTAGGTAAAAATTACTGTCTAGGAGTCCTTAATGTGTCATGGCTCCTATAATAACTTTAGTAGAAAGGAAAATAATTGTTTATTTAAATTAATGAAATCATGGTGTTGCTAAAGCTAATGGCCAGGTGTAACCCATCACTTGCCACTGGTGGGTGGGAGGGTTGGATGGGCTGGTTACTGGGAGGGGTCAGTGCTCACTGCTCCCATTATGGGAGCAATCAAAGACTTGTGGAATAGTTGAGTGGGAAGAGATTTAAAGCCCATCCAGTCCCCTGCAAACCCAAAGTGAGAATGGGATGAAGCAACAAAATTGGAGGTGTCAAACACTTCAGTGGTCTGAGTGGAAACTCAGGTAAAGCTGAAATCAGAGAAACTTCCCTGTCCAAAAAGCTCTGGCAGGAAACTGAGATATTCTATCCCTTCTTGACCTTCCAGAGCTGATGTTTTAGCACTCTTGAAACATAATTCATGAACACTGTGTGGAAAAGGGGAGGAAGGTTTTTGAAAATGCCTTTTGTCTCCTTTCCTGCTCTGGTTCACTGTGTCAGTGGGGGGAAATAAATTAATAGCTTTTATTTGTGTGTTTTCCTCAGTGAGATGTTGGAGCTTCAACTACACTTTTCAAAATAAAATTTTTAAATGTTATAATTTTAATTTTAAAATTTTTGAACCCGTAGCAGATTTTTTCTAGCTGAATGCTGGAATTCCTGGGTGGCAGCATGTAAAAGCTGCATGGAGCTCATGTGACTATGGAAAACCTGAATGTGCCCCTCAGAGGGGCATCCATTGGAACAGGCATTGGGACAACTCTAAAGCACTGTCCAGGGGGAGTTAAAATCCTCTGAGGGGAAAATGGTTTTCTAAATATTTGAATTAACTTCTTAATGTCTTTTAAAAAAGTAATACACAAATTTTTGAGATTAGGCCAAACTGTGCTTGAGTTCATACCTTCCAAGTGATAATTGCAGGAATGAGTTCTTGGATTGCAAACCGGTGGGAAGTGCTGCTGTTCTAAGGCACAGCCTGACAGGAATTGGGGTTTTATCCCCTGGTCAAGAGACCTATAAATAGCAAATTACCTATTTGTCTTAGATGTCCTGTGAAATGACTCTGAAGTATCAAAGAGTCACAGAGTATAAAAGATTCAGGATTATGGATGACTATGTTTGCCATGAGCAGGTGCTTCTAAATCTGCTTTAGTATCATGAAAGCCCCAAATCAACAAAGCTCTGTTTGAATGTTGAAGTATTTCAAAGTCTGTTATACATAGAGCTGAAACTCTCCATCCAGTGTAGAATCTCTGTGACCTTCAGGCCTGTGCATGGATATATTTGTATATATTAGTCCTTGCTAATGGAGAATTAAAATATTATAAATCCATGCTAATGACTGTGAGTCCTATTGTAAATTATTCTAGTTTTTCTAATTCCTGATTAAGATAAAATGCAGTTCATTTTATTAGAACTTCATTCAGGATTTAATTATTCATAAGATCACAACAAAAGGCAATATATTTTGGAAATATGAGCCTTTGATAGTATGGCACTTCAGGAGAGCAATCTGATACTGAGTCTTTAGTGAGGAATGAGTAACTCACTTTTATTTGCATAATAAATCACATAGATTACTGCAATATAGATAAGTAAATTCTGCTCTCTTCTTGTGTTCTAGCAAGAGCAACAAATGTATTTCAGCACTTGGTAAAATGAAAGGAGTTTCCACTAAGGGAATGAATTAAAACTATGTAAAACCTTGTTTTATAGCAATGTTTTGCCATTCCCTGGTACAGGGTGTGTTTCCTGCCAGGTTGTCTGCTCACATCAATGTCCCCCTGTCCCAGAGCAGCTCTGACCCCTCACACAGCTTTCACTGTCAGGGATATTTTAACAGTAGGTTTGTGCTGTGGAAAAGGGAAGCATTGCATGGACTGGAGGGCGGGGGCAGCTGGTTCTGGTGCCACGTGCCCTGCCCTGTGTGGGCACGAGTGGGGCAAAACAAGGGGACACAAATGGCTTTGTTCGGCAGAGCCCCCTCCCCTGGGCCACACTGACTTCAGATCTGGGATGGGTTGTTCTCCCTAAAGAGAACAAAGTAAAAGTCACAGAAGTGTGAAGTGTTCCTTCCCCCCTTGCTCCTCATTTTGTTCAGCATGTAAGTGAGGACTCAGGAGGTGCCTGTGCCAGGATTTTGCCCACAGCCCTTGCCGTGCTGGGATTTTCCCACGACATTCCCTGGTCATAACACCTTTTCTCCCCTTCTCTTTGTAACCCCACAGAGTCACAAAACTTGAGTTTATAGGCACAAAAAGGTTGATTTTTGTCCTGGACATCCAACTCACCCTCGTAGTGACAAGTTCCAGGCTGTTCCTACGTGTTTGCTGCTGCACCAACAAAACCCAGGGAGGAGCCAGGGCTGAGGGGGGTGCAGAGGGTGGTTCTCCAGGGCACAAGTGCCACTGCTCTGGGCACTGGTGGCCACAGCTGTGTCTTGTCTCTGTGTAATACCTCCTCTCACCCATCCGTCCCAGTCACTGATGAGGAAGGGATTTTTCCACAGACTATTTTCTCTCAAGTACAGTTTCTTAAAGTTGTTTTCTCATGAGCATTTGGTGACCATAAGCAATGTATTTTGTGTTGGTTTCCTTTTCCTAGATGCTTTCTGTAAAGTAAGCCACGCTGGTGAGAACTTTTCACTTTCCAGAATCTAATGTTCTAATATTACCTCCCAAATTAACTGTTGACAGTACAAAGGAATAGCCTTCTGCTGAGGAGGTTTGTGTTATTTCTCTCAGGCACTCAGCAATAGGACAAGGGGGCACGGGCTCAAGCTCTGCCAGGGGAAATTGAAGTTGGAGAGCAGAAAGAAATTCTTTCCAGAGAGGGTAATCAGGCATTGGAATGGGCTGCCCAGAGAGGGGGTGGATTCCCCATCCCTGGAGGTTTTTCAAGTGAGCTTGGCCGTGGCACTGAGTGCCATGATCTGGTGACAGGACTGGAGTTGGCCCAAGGGTTGGACTTGATGGTCTCGGAGGGCTTTTCCAACCCAATCCATTCTATGATTCTATGGTTTAGGGTGGGAGAGAGCTTGGAGCAACCCGGTCTGGTGGAAGTTGTCCCTGCCCACAGCATGGGGGTGGAAAGAGAGGAGCTTTGAGGTCCCTTCCAACCAAACCTTTCTGTGATTCTATTTCTGTAAGTGCCAGTGTTTTTTAACATTGAAGACAGCACCTCATTTAAACGTCCTATCCTTGCTATCTACTGACTGCTTAGCTTTACAACACACTATAAAAAGTGCTCCTGCTATTGTCTGAAACACACAAAAGCTGTTTGAAGTACATTACCCAGTGTGGTCCCTTCCAGCCTCCCCCACCCTGAGGCAGCAGAAGTGTGTTGGTACCATCAGCTGTCTTGGTTTCTTCTGAATTGTGGAGCCTGGAGACCCAGATATTTTGAGGTGGAGCCATTTCTAAAAGTGACTCCCTTATAGTTAAGTGTTACAATTTTGCATAGAAACATTATTTGACTTGGTCCCATGTACCAAATGCAGACAGAAGCAAGGATTCTGTGAACTTCTCTATTAAACCTGACCTTTTGGGTGAGCTGCCATCTGATGGTGTTGTTAGCAGGCTCGAGGAGAGGGGTTTGGTTCTGGGTTCACATGGGGTGACTGCCCAGGCCTCCTGACAGAGCAAAACTGTGCAAGGCCACACCAGCACAGGTTGGCTCCCAAATGTTAAGTTTTGTTGTTAGGTCCTGTCAGGAGGGTGCTGCACCTTCTGCAGTGCCATTCTGCAGCAGTGGCATTTTTCCTAAAATCCTGATGGAGGAAGAGGTTCCACCCTCCTGCTGCAAGCAGAAGTGATTCACAAAGGATTGATTTAAAAACTGGCTGTGGATTCTTGAAAGTATATGATTCTCCTGGGTCTTGGGCAAGGAGAGCTCAGATATCAGGCACCGAAGGTCCATCTTGCCCACACAACTTTGGGATTGTTTTTTCTCCTTCCTTCTTATTGGTAACACCAAACTGTGAAGGAGTCTGGCCTGGAAATATGAATAAAATGCACAAAATGTTTCTTATATCCATATAAATGGCTTTAAGAGGAACTGGAGCACTTCTGATGAGCCAAGGAAGAGAGAGAGGGTGCTGTTCCTGCCCCGCACAGGGCCATGGACTCTGGGGAGTTCAGAGCCCTGTGCTCTGATGCAGCATCTTTAGTGAGTGCAGTGACATGGATGGAGAAGTCAGAGCCCCGAGCACTTGTGATGCTCCTCATGTCTCTCTAAAAGACATCTCTGAATCCTTTTCTTTCCCAGGATCTGTGGAACTGCTCCCAGAGCACGACCAGTTCAGGAGGGATGTTCCTGCACGGAGCAGGGCCCTGGCACGGGCATCCCCTCAGCTGCTCTGTAGCATTGCTGGGTGTGTGCCCCCCAGCAGCAGGGCAGGTGTCCCACCATGAGGCAAAGTGCTGCACAGCCTCCAAAACATGCTCCTTCTGCCCAGTGTGCTGTGCCCTGAGTCTGTCCCATGCTGCAGTAGGTTTGTTGGATGTTGCAAATGAAGTCATATTTCACTGTAAATTTGCATCCTAGGTGGAAATCCACAAGGAAGAATGTGAAAACTAATGCAGCATTCTGCATGTCCTTCTCTTTTACTGCATCCCAGTGCCAGTGTTTTGCAGGAGCTCCTTAGCAGAGGCAGAGCTATGTCTCAAACCCTTTTCATTATGCTTTTAAACCAGCTGAACCCCCAAAGCTGGGGCACACTCAGCTAACCCAGCCTGGGGCAGTGAGGGCACGGTTACAACTTGTTAAATCAATTTGCATTGGGTGGCCAAGCAGGATTTTTCAGGGTTTTTTCCAGGGATGTCAAATGTGGAGTTTTCTTCAAAGCAGTTATGTCTTTTATTGTATTTAAAAGTCTAATTTACTTCTGCTGTTCTTCCCTGAAAGGCATCACCAGGTGACCAATTACATCAAGATGCTTCAGATATCAGTTGCATGTTTCTTTTTTTACATATAACCAAATGAAACAGGGAAACAAAGGAAAACAAATGGCTGAACTATGATTATTTTAAAGATCTCCTCAGTTAAAAAAAGCAGAGATAAACCCAATGCCTTCCATACAGCAACTCTGGGTGTATGTTTTATACAGGTTCCACGAAGGAGTTGATTGAGAGCTGCTGTGGAGCTGGACAACAGTGGGCCATGGACAATGGGGAGTGCACAGAAATCCCTGTGAGTGGAATGGATGGTGACATTTGCAGGTATGTGAGGCAAAGCCCAACAGTTTAAATTAACATAAAGAATAATCCTTTAGAAGAAATCAAATATAGTCTGTGGGGTGTCCAGGAGACTGGGAACTGTTTCATTCCTTGTCTAAATTCTTGGTAGTCTGGCAGTATGTCATGGTAAATTAGAAAGAAGGATTTCTCCCTCCATTTCCCTGAAATGTATTCTAAACAAAAGTCTGTTCAAGTTTTTTCCTCTCTTATGTGAACAGAGGAAATTTTTGTTTCCCATTTTCTGCACGTCTGTGGAGCTGCAGGTAAGTAGAAGGGCAGAGCTTGGCTTCCCTTTGGGGAGAGCTCAATGCAGGGATTAATTGGCAATTGGACCATGAAATAGTGTGGTTATTGCCCAGTGGGGATGGCTCTGGTTCAGGTGGAGGGGCACCACTTGTCCTGCTGATGCTGCTGGTGGGAGCAGCATCTGCTCTGAGGGCTCAGCAAGAGAAGGGAGTGGGTGCAGAGCAACATGAACTCAATACTGCACTGGCTGCAATTTATCCCATTCCCTTCCCCCCAGACTGAACCAGCCTCAGGGAGGGATGAAGGCAAAGCTGCTCCAGACTCACATTCTCAAAGGGTGATCCCACCATTTACAGCATTGAAAACACTTGGCATAACCACTTTCATCAAATTTCATATCATGACACCTTTCTGCAGTCAGTGGGAGATTGAAATCCCCCCCAGTGGGATCTGGATGACATAACTGGCACAGACCAACTGTCTGTGAAGTCAAGACAGATTACAAAATTCCAGCCTTGGCCTAAGTAGGTGCAAATCCAATACATTAATGAGTTGCACCTGCACGTCTGAGGCTGGGTTGAGATGAAAAAGCCAGATCCTAAATGTTTCAGTCCCTGTGAATCTATTGGGACTTAAAGCTCAGTTGTTTTACTTCTAAAAATTTCAATTGTGTCCCTGTTCTAAAGATTTAAAACCACCTATTAATAAGATGTCTAAATAAAATAGTAAGTGTAAAAAAATATTCAAATATGTGGCCTCAGAATGTGGAAAGCAATGACAAAAACTTGCTGGTGCCACTGGGGGATGTGCCAGTGACCTGCCCCAGCCAGCAGAGCTGGTGTCCCTGTACTGAGCCAGCCCAGGGTACCATCTGGGTGCTGGAAGTAGTGCAGGCCCCCAGGAGTCTCCTCTGACTCAACTCACTGCCTAAAGGTATGAAAAAGTGGAAACATGGAATCCCAGACTGGGTTGGGTGGGAAGGAACCTTAAAGCTTCTTTCCACCCCCTTGCCAGGGCTGGGGCACTTCCACTGTCCCAGGTTGCTCCAAGCCCTGTCCAATCTGGCCTTGGACACTTCCAGGAATAGGAACAGATAGAAGATAGATATTTCAAAAAATAGTTCCTGTTCTGCCAGGATAGTTTTCTTTCAATATTTGGGTTTACAAGTGACAATCACCAAGATAAAGGGTTGATTTTCTCAGCTGAGGGAAACAAGTCACAGAATCCCGGGATATGCCAGGTTGGAAGGGACCC
>VWZD01012780.1:127158-145701 GCA_013396695.1 Sakesphorus luctuosus | reverse complement strand
TTCAACTCTTAGAGACATAGTGATGGAGGTAAAGAAGGGCAGATCCAGTTCCATCAGCACCACAGCTGTTAATGGAATGACTAGTATTGTTACATATATTATACATCTATCATTTGCCACAGCTTTTCCTGTTTTCTTGTATTTAATACCCTATCAAGGTCCATGCTTAATAAGCAGGATTTTCAAGAAAGTGTGATATTCTTCTTAGAGAAATTAGTCTGATTTTCTTTACATAAATATAAATAAGTATTGAGTCTTTTCTAGAACATTGTTTTGGTGCTTCAAACAATTTTAAAGGAAGCTGAGGGAGGCTCAGCTCCTTTCAACATTTTGTTCACTTCACTGCTGAAACTGTATGCTTCTAATGTATATGTGTGTGTTACATGACTAAAATTAGATGGTTTTAATTAGGGTCTTGTTTTTGTTTTTCCAGTGGACAGTGTGGTATGTTTGTCAGACACAAATGATTTTTAGGGGAAAATAAGAATATTGTAAAAATAGATTAGGCTGCTAGTAAGTGATACCATAAGTACTAATTCAGTTTTTCTGATTATGATATGCATGTGTGTTTGCATGCATATTTTGTTGACTGAGTGTGGGTTGAACATTGCACAGCTCACTCTCTAATCAGATTACCAGTTCAATCGTATTACAGTACTTTATACTCTGAGGGTATTCCCTTAATCCCACTCCTTTAGCGTGCAGAAAAATGGTAAAGAGCAGTAATGAACGTTAGGCTTAAGGAATAGTCCCTTGCTCTCCATCCCCACTTCTGCAGCTATAGAATTAAAAATACTTTGCTTCAGTGTACAGGAGGAATAAACTGAATCCAAACACTGGCACTTAAAATTCACAGCTTGCTGCCCTCGTAACTGTTCAGTCCCATTTTGCCAAATAACCATTTTGGCACATGGGAAGGTTACATTCATAGAATTGTAGAATCATTAAGGTTTTTAAAAGAGACAAGAATGTAAACAATTATCATGGTAAGGGTCTGGTAGTCACAAGCCAGAAAGATTAAGAAAAACAAAAATTCTGGTGAGCAAGTAGTAGAATTGTCTGCTATCACTAATGCTAATGATCCATTTTGACTACTCAGATACATTTTGATGAAAGGAATTCAGCAAAATAAAACCACCAGATTCCAAATTAGCAGGCTTCAACTCTGAAAGCAGAAAGAAAGAGGAAGCTAGGTGAAATGGCAAAAGTTGAGTAGAAGATAATTATAAAAAACTCAGACCAATCCAGCATACTGTGAGCAATCAAAAGAGGAGAAACCTCTGATTAATTCCACAGAACTTAATGTCAGTATATAGACAGACACTGGATATGTAGTGGCATATAAAATGAACCAGTAACAATACTGTAGCCTCAAAACATGTGGTGTCACGCATTCCATATCCACATGGTTAAATTCTCTGTCCTCCAAAACAGTATGGCCTTGCCCCCTGGTGCCTCTAGGGAACAGTAAGTAGTTCATGTTTCTTCCCAAACACTCCTGTGTATCCCCTGGGAAAACACTGATTTAAACAGGCTAAAACTGGACCAGGAGTGTGCTAACTGTTAAATAGGATGAACAGATGAATGCTTGAGCTTGAACTTGGGCCATGACCTTGTTTTGTTTACCTTAGTAAATGTAGCCAGCAAGTCCTATTCACATGTTAGTGTACAATGTGTTTATTTTCCTTAGGGAGATGCTTTCATTTCTTGCCTGCCCTCTCCCTCAAGGGACTGGCACTGGGTCTTGGTTTTCTTAAAAATCAAGGTTATCAGATTTCCCAAGCACAAGACATGACATGAGATGTGACCAAAGGGGTAAAATCTTTAAAATGTAAAAGGTCTATCTGGTGCAATATAAGCAGGAAGAGACAGAAGAGAATTTTACTTCTCTAACAAGTGAAAAGGCCAAGGAGGCAAATTATCTTTCATTAAAGAAGTCAGTTTCAATGAGTTGCTGAATGCTACTAATACCAAATTGAAGACTTAATGGTACTGTTTAACTGCAAAGGAAAAAAATAAATCATCAACTAACTACTTGACTATAAACATTACAATGGCAACAAAGAGATAAGTAACTTAACAGCATTGTCATGAACAAATGAATCAAAGCAGTTTGATTTCTTTCTTTAGGAGGTCTTTAAGGAACAGTAACTGAGATATCTTAATTTTAAGAAAGCCTGTAGAGAACAGACTGTGTCCTGTATCCTTTTGTACTGTATTGCATGCCATTTTCATACAGCATGGAAACATTGTCAGGATTAATTTATGTTAGGGTAAAACAAAAACTAGTTGGCAAGTCAGACTAGAGGTAGCTATCAATGGTTCAGCCTCAAAAGTTTGTAACAACTGGAGTTCTATTTGCATCTGCCCTGTATCCGGTACCATGCAGGATTTTGATTAACATTCTTAAACATTGACTTGGAAATAAAGAAATGAAAGAAAACTGTTGTGTTGGAGTTGCAATGGTAGATAATCCAAAATAGATTTTAAAAATTAAAATTATGTTATAGGGAAAAAAAAAGAGAGACAACATACGAAGAAAGGATAGAAGAAACTTAGGAATTTAGGTAGAACAAAAGAGCCACACACTAATAAGATGGGCAACTAAATACTGATTCTGCAAGAATAAAAGGAACCACAGACTCATAGCAGATCACAAGCTGAGCAAGAGTTAAGTCTGTTGAATACTGTTTGGTGTTTATCACTTCGAGTTTCTGACTATGAAATTTATTTACAAATTGAAACCATACGTTGTTTGCAAAAGAAAGACTTTATGTTTTGCCATATGTCTCAGTTAGTCTTTGCAGATAAGTGTATTTTATCTGAGTTAGACATATGGCTGCTTCCTTGTTTGCTAGGAAAAACTACCATTTGTGAGAAGAGCATGTACTATGTCAGATATTAAGAGGAGTACAGTTCTTATGATGTGTATTATTCCTTCTACTCTTCAGCTATGTTAATGAATAAATTGAAGTACTTAATTCAAGTGTTTTGCTTCAAGAATAGAGAGAATAATTTCAGAGAATCTATAAGAAAGCAGCGAGGGTTTGCCAGAAATCCAGAGAAATCAATTACAAGGGAAAAACTTGAAATCTTTGATCTTGAGAAGATAGGAGGATGAAAGTGGAAAGATATAATAATAATTCTCACATATGTAAAAACTGTTGCAAAAAGAAGCAGGTTAGTCTGTTCCTTATCTGTGATGCACAAAGCAAATAGTAGTAGTTCCAATTCACAGAACAGGTGATTTCTTTTATACCAATATATTTTTAAACCATCTGGATTTTGCTGAATTACTCAGTTAAAACTGCTGGATTTACCACAGTGGATATTTCTTGAGCTTTCTGTGATCCTTACCTTCTTTGTTCTCCTGCGTTTGTATAATTTCTCTTTAGCACCTATACCACTGTATTTTAATATGAAATTATGTTTCTTTCATCCATGATTGCAACCTCTGTCATACAGCTTTCCATCACAGTGAGCTTCAGGGCACAAGAATCTTCTATCACAAGCTGCTTCCTTTCTATCTCTTCAGAAGGTGTATTTATATCTGCTGGTGCATTCCAAACTAATGTGCTCATGTTTCACTGTACTTCATGTGTAAAATTCTTGTTTCCTATGAATGTTTCTTTAACTTACTGTTCAGATTATTTCCTTCAAATGTAAATAACTCATGATTGCATTCTTTCCATGGAAAGATTCCATGGTTTCTTCATGAGCTGGATTGAATCTTCAGGCCTCTCCAGTAACAAACTCTCTCTGGTCTCTCCAGTATCCATCCCAGACCTTCTAGTACTTCACTCTCAAAACTTTTATCATAATACTGAACTGTGCATAAAAATTCCTTGAAGTTATATGAAATGTCTTGACTAGAAGCAGAAAATTAAGGAAATTTGCATTAAAGTAAAATGCTGCAAAAAGTCCAATTGTGCACAAAAACTTTGGCGGTTTCTTGAAGGAACAGCATGAAGGGCACCCACACAAATTACTCCAGAGCATGCGTGGCACTTCAATAAAAGACCAATTTGGCTAAATCATGAGTTCTTCGATGACATTAATCTGAAAAGTGACCTGAGAGATTCACATAAAAGGTGGAAAATAGGTCAAAAGCTAAATAGAAGATTAATAGCATATGCATGTAGAGGTCAAATCCAAGGTATCAAGGTGCAGAATGAGACACAACTAGTTTTTATTTTCTCTGCTTCATTCACTGAAAAACCAGTATTATTTTACCAAATTATTTCTATTAACATTCTATAAACATCCTGCTTTTCAAAGTTGACATTTTTTCCTTGAAAATTGCATGGTATGCATTTGAAGTATGAAATAATTTTCAGCTAGTAAATATAAAAAAGTAAAAATGTGAGACTAACACCCTGAGGGGGAAAATTGTTCAAGCAAGTTTTTTAGGTATTTTCTGGTTATTGTTATTTGATGTATTTCAAAAATATTTTTCTTGAAATAAAAATTAAACATTATTAAACAAAGATTCTACATGGAAACCCCTAAATTACTCTAAATTATTTACTGAAGAGCGCTATATTAAATAGTCACATTAGACAAAATCTCCCATACACGTTAGAACTACAGACATTTCCTGTTATGAAAAAAATAATAATGTGTTTTAAAAAGCAAATGCAAAAGAGAGAAGGACCAGTGAAAAATCTGTCTTTGTATGGGTTTTTAATATCTTCAACGAAGTACCTTCTAGTACTTTGTTTGAGAGATACTGTAGTCTAATCTATTAACAGAAAAAGAAATATACAGGATATTTTCCAAAGCATTATTTCTGTGAGGCATTTTAAATAGATGGTTCTAGAGAATTAATTAAACAATGAATAAGAGTAGTTGTATAAAGTTAAAAATGCAGATTTTCCAATACACTTGCAAAAACAGACTTAACAAATTGACATAGATGTGTAAATACTTTCCTATGCCTATGGATCAGGTACACCGAAAAAGTAAACTGCCTAAGTATTGGGTGCAATAATTTAAGATAAATAGTTGTAATTTTAATTGTCTGTATCAGGTGCCTCAAAATCATAGAAAAATGCAGACATTTTCAATAACAGTGGGAAAAATTGTCTTCAACATTGCTTGGAAATAGAACCTCTATTACTAGATGGCTTTGAGAACAGGTGAGAGAAATATTTTTGATAAATTACATTGGCACAGTTGATTATACCTTAGAACTGAAGGGTGATTTAAAGGGACCTCAGAATTTCGGCTGTGCTCTGTGCTTAGTTGTGTAAACTTGAAAATTTTGCTCCATTCCACAGGTTGGCTTTTTGCTTTAAAAAGTGAGAAAAAACCTGAATATTCTCCAAAAGTTTGGCAGATTCTGATTTCCTCCCACAAGATGGTTTGGCCTTAGATCATCCATTTCAAAACCATTTCTTTTCTCTTGTGTGCATGGGTAAGAGGAGAGGACAGCCAGTTTCAGACATCAATACCTTCAATACTGCCATTTAATCATCTCCCTGCTAATGAAGTCAGGTGTGTATGTCAAATACTGAGCACCAGTTGTAAAGGGTGCTGAGAACAGAATATGTTGCATTCTTTCAAAACTACTCTAAGACTGTGAATGTGAAGCTGTGGTTTGTAACAAAAGAGCAACCTATCACCACAATCATATCTTTGCCTCCATTTAATTATTTGTGCATATCAGCAAATTAATAACAGAGTTTTGTAGAGAAATCAGTATTTTAATTCTGTCTTGGGTTGGGCTGGCAAAACACCAATTGTCCAAGACAGAGTGAAAACGGAAGNAGCTTAAGTTTGCGTCATCTGGTATGAAATACTTCCTTGGTTACCCAGTCAGGTGATAGCCGTCTCCACCAATCCACATAGATTTTCTGAGCTTGCTAATTTGAGGCTTAGCTAAAACTACTACAACTTCTCTACAACTAAAGCACCTTCTGCAGCAGGTAAGTTTTTCCTAAGGAGTCTCACTTATCTTTGTAAGAAAGACACTGTTTGCACAATAATGAAAGATAATGTAGAAGTGGAAAAGCAATATAATCTAGCATAAATAGGTACTGAAGAGTGAAACCTGAGGTGCCAAAATACATTTGAAAATGAGACTGTGTTGATATGTATTTACAATTTGTTTTTCTCTGCCATTTTGACATACATAGGATGAAAATTGCTTTTCTTGTCTGTTCATCAGGCCTATTGAAATGAAGATCAGGTTATTAGTTTTACCATCCTGAAGGGAACCTCTATAGAAAGAGTTTTAAAACAAGAAATAAGTCTCATTCTCAAAACAGGAATCATTCCTAAAAGAACTGTCTTATTTTGTAACAATAAAATATAGTTCTAGATGCCCGGGATGGTTAATGGATTAGAGCATATGAGGCAGAGGCAGAGGCAGAGGCAGAGGAAAGCAGGTTTGTTTACCCTGAAGAAGCAGAGGTTAGTGGAAGATCTAGTTGTATTCTTTCACTGTCTAAAAGGCCACACTCTTGTCAAAAGAAAACAGTGACAGAAGACTGTGGTCAGAAGTTGCACCAAGGCAGAGTTGGTTTGGAATATGGAAAAAGTACTCAAGAGAGAGTGATGAAATATTGGATTGGTTTTACCTAAAGGGACTGTTAAAATCTCCATCCTTGAAATTTTCAAAGACACCTCTATTTGCTTATGAGAAATTAGGAACTTTCTATAGTTCCTCTTCTAAGGTCAGAATTTTGATTTTAGATTTTATTTGTTAGAGAAGCGTACCTCAAATTGTCTCTTAAATTGAGTAGAGCATGTTTGGCCTTAGGGAGAAGTATAGCAATAATTTGATTTGAAGAAATTGCTTTTGCTGCCTTTACAGTTTATTTTCTGTGCATTATATTTTCTGTAATTTTGTGAACGTAGTTCTTTACCCTTTCCTAGGAATACCTCCGTGAGAAACATCATGAGCACACAAAATTAGCAGTATTTTTCTACTTGCTTCTAACTGAGGATGATTCATAAATAATCTTACAAGGGTTTGTATTTTTAACAACTTTGCCCAGAATTTTTTTTAAGTCTTTATGGAGGTTTTTTCAAATATGAAGCTCTATTGAAAAAGCCATTTATTGTTATGCACAAAGAGCAATGCATGTACATTCAATAAAAATTCTTATTTTAGATTAAAGAAAACAAAAATAAATAAATAGATAAAATAAATAAAAACCAGCTGGTGACCCTGCAGATAGGCACTCTTATTGGGATATTAAAGCTCAAGTACCAAGGAAACAAACAATTCATATCCAAGTACTGCTTGGCAGAGCGGTATGAGTGTACATTATACTGTTAATTTGCATATGTTTTATTTTTAATGTTACTTTCCATGAAAGTTTTTCTGATTAGTGTGCTGTCTCTCACAAATGTCTTGAGCAAATTGTGTCAAGTTGCAGTTTTCCAGTCTCCAGAGTTTGTCTCTTCAGGTCATATCATTGTAAAGTTCCATGTCTTAATTCCTTCTTTTCCATCTGTGGTTTATAAGAATTGTCACAAACATTTCCATTGCTAGTTTTCTGCTGCCTGGCTGTCTTTTTCTCTTTGCAGAATTGAGTTCCTTGTGTTAATACACAGAAAAAAAAAGGCTCAAAATTAAAGTAGGGATACCCCACTAGTAAATAACTTTTCTGGTTTTGAAGTACTATAATAGAACAGCATCACTTAAAAACATGATTTATTCATTGTAACTATTTGTTTCTTGTTAACAAACTATCACGTACAGATCTTGATTCTATCTTGGAAAGATAAGTTAGTAATTACCAAGGGGAGAGACAACTAACCATTATTTGGGACAAGTTGTTTTCTCTTGCAATTTCGCCCGTGACTCTTTGTGCATGAAGAAGGATAAAAAAAAAAAAAGGCAAGAAAACAAACCTGGAACACAACTAAGAAACGGAGAACTAAGTTAGGATTAACTATTAATAATTATGTCAGTATTAAACTGATAACCTAGAATGTTTTTAATGTATTAGGGGTCTTTATGTGATTTCTTCTAACTAAAAGGTATGATTCTGATTAAAAGGTGAATCAATTCCCCCATATAATTCTGAATAGCAATTAAATTATTTTGATTGAAAATAATTAAGTGAAAAATTGCATAGCCTTGATAGGAGGGAATTATTTCAGAATTTTCTATTTAGGATCCAGCTATTTTTTTCATTGGTTTCTGAAAGATCAGGAAGATCAGATAGTTAATGATACTAGAGACCTCTTCAGGTTATCTCCAGGGGAGAGGCTTGTAAATGTCTATGTGTTGGAGGAAAAGATGTATCATACCTCCTGCTGTTGTAATTTCTTGATTTAAACTGTTCTAAATACTACTGGAAAAACAGTCATTCTGGATCATATGAAAAGTCCATCTGGTTTCACTATCTCTTCTCCAACTGTGGCCAATAAATGTTTCTTGGGGAAGAGAATAACCAAAATATAGCAGCTTTCTTGTTAATTGAAAGAATACTCAATAGGTAACATTTTTCTATATGATGATTATTCAGATGTTAAGTAAGACGTCATGTGGTGGATTTTACCCTGCTGGATGCCAGGTGCCCACCAAAGCCACTCTGTCACTCCCCTGTGCAGCTCATCAGGGGAGAGAAAATATGATGAAAGGCTCCTGAGTTGAGATAAGGACACAGAGAGATCATGCACTGATCAGTATCACAGGCAAAACAAACTCAACTTAGGGAAATTAGTTTATTACCAAACAATTCAGAGAAGGATAATGAGAAATAAAAGTAAACCTTAAAGACTTAAAACGCATCCCTTCTCCCCAGGTGCAGCTTCATTCTGCCTCTTCTCCTCCAGCAGAGCAGGAGGATAGGGAATGGGGGTTGTGATGAGTTCATCATATGTTGTCTCTGCCGCTCCCTCCACTTCATAGTGAGGCCTTCTCACACTCCAATGTGGGATCCCTCTTACAGGAGACAGCCCTCCATGAACTTCTCCAATGTGAGTCTTTCCCATGGGCTGCAGTTCTTCATACACTGCTCCAGTGTGGGTTCCTTCTATGGGGTGCAGTCCCTCAGGAACAGGCTGTTCCAGCACGGGTGCCCCATAGGGTCACAAGTGCTGCCAAAGGACCTGTTCCAGAGTGAGCTCCTCTCTCGATGGACCACAGGTCCTGCCAGGATCCTGCTCCAGCACAGGCTTTCCATGGGGTCACTGGCTCCTTTTGGCATCCACCTACTCCTGAGTGGGGTCCTGCATGGGCTGCAGGGGTGTCTCTGGCTGCCTGTAGACCTCCATGGCCTCAGTGGTACAGCCTATCTCCCCATGATCTGAGGCTGCAGGCTCACCTAGGGGAATCTCTGCTCCAGCACCTGGAGCACCTCATCCCGCTCCTCCTTCACTGACCTTGGTGCCTGCAGAGCTGTTCCTCTCACACATTCTCACTCCTCTCTTCAGGCTGTCATTGGCAGTCATTCTTCCACCTCCTTAAATACCTTATCCCAGAGGCACTGCCACTGTCACTGGTGAGTTTGGCTTTGGCCAGCAGTGGGACCATCTTGAATCTGCCTGGCATTGTCGNCTTGTCATTCCTATCTTTTTTATTTCCTGGCCTTACTGAAGAGGTCATGACCTTGAGCTGAGAGAATAGTACCCCACAGTTTTGGTAGATACAGGTTAGTAATGGTTTTATTTAACATGAACTTTAATCCTTCTGAAAACTTACTTGTTAATAAACTTTCATATACAGTAGACTTCTTACAATCACTTTTTAGCCCTAAAACTTTATCATAAGTTCCAGTAGGGACACTGGTAATTCTGTTGTAGGAAAATCTTTGCAGATAATCTAGTAGGGTTTTTATTTAACTGATTTTTCACTTCACTGGCAGTGCTGAATACTGTTCTTAAAGAAACTGAAATCATCGGGCTTTCTTAGTTGTGTTTTGGCAAATTGAAAACACAAAACTTCAGGCTGAGCAAAGAATTCAGCTCAGCTAATGCTGTGTAATCTGAAAGAAAAACATTNGGAAAGCTTCTGGCAGCTGCTCACGGAAGCCACCTCTGTAGCCCCTGCTAGCAAACCCTTGCCATGCAAACCCATAAGCAGTATGATTCTTAGTGATCATAAAACATGATCTGGAATAGCAATATGTGTTTTGGAAGTGAGTATTCATTTCTAGTTTGCAATGGATTGAATACACTTACTGGAACAAGTTCTTAAGGGAAAGTTTTTTTATAATATATGTGCATCTCATAATTGAGTAGCCGGCCATTTCACTGTGGTTAGGCTTTCATTTAAACATCACCCAGAGGCAAATCTCTAGTCCCTGGGGCTTACCCTGATGGCCATCAGTAGTGTGGCCATGTACAGTAGGCCAAATTCATAACTGAATGGAGTCAGAAAGAGTATCACCATCCTTACCTAATTCTGCCTCCTACATATTACCTGCTTTATTGATTTTACATACATGTCCTCATCTACTACAGTATATGATTGATTTAGAGAGCAAACAACTCATAGTTCTAACATTTTGGCATTTGAAGAGGCTAAAAAGTAAGAACATACTTCCATTAAATACACTCTTACAACTAGTGCTCATAAGGCAATCATGTAAATTAGAACTTAGGTATTGTTTGTGTTCAGTTATTTTAAAAAGCTGTATCTGCCCTACAAAAATGTCTGGGACCATTTCTTAGAATATTTTAAGTGACTGAATCAATTTAAGAGATATAAATAACAGGAGACAAGTCCTTTGAAAGCCTGTTTTTATAACCACCTCTTTTTCTATTTGTCTTTTCAGACAATGTGTGATTCTGTTCAACATACTGTGTTAATTAGATGTAGGGTTTTGTGGAAATGCATTCTGGCTTAGAAATGTAAATAGGCTTTCTGTAATGGTACAAATCCAATAATAAATGACTTGTTGTATGATAGTGTAACTTCAGTTACAGATCAGAGTGATGAAAACATTTAAACCCTGAAAAAGTTGGCTAGTCTGTCACTTACTAGCAGTACAGAAAGACCATGTTATTGGGTAAATACTGTGTGTTCGTATCAGTTAGAGCCTGTGTTGTTGACCCAGTGTTCGTATATATGCATCTCACATCAACTGAACTGTTGTGATGCAGAAGTATTTTGGTTCATAATTTAAGCAAAAAGATTCAGTTGGGATGAACATCATCATTATTTCATTAATGTTTTTGTGAGATGAAAACATTTCTAGACAATAAATGGAGTTCATTATTTTTCTTTTTCTCTGCATAATTAAAGTGGTCAGAGAGAATTTTTGGCACAGAAATATAAGATGTAATGAATTTAAGTACAGATAGTGGATGTGATCCCCATTTCTTCCACTATGTTCCAATTTTGTTTTAATAGTAACCATAATTAAACTATGTGCCAACTGCAAATGAATGAGGTACACAGTGAAGGAATCCATGAAAGCTATGAGTTTGTTACAAATCCACAATTAAAAGAGACGGGAACATTTAATGAATTTCCTTAGGAGGCAGTCAAGTGATCAAGCATTGCTTAATAAAATAGGAAGTTGCCACATTGTACAGTGATCCCATCCAAGAAAAAAGAGTTCACCTATATCAACGTATAAACTCACATGGCAGGCTTACTCAGAAAGTGTCAGGTCCCTCAGGACCAAGCAGTCCTCCCTTTCTTTGCTCAATATTAGCTGCCAGTTTGCCACTGTCAGCTGCATCTGTGCGATTTTCAGGCTCCCCATGACTGCCTGGCTCCTGTGACTGCTTGCCAGTGTGGTCCATGCACACAGAGGTCACACCAACTGAGGTTCCACTATGTGAGCATCTGCCATGTGTTAATGCAAAGATCATCAGCAGGTTTGGGGGCAAAAAGACAGGGGCTTTCTACAGCAAATGACAGTCTCACAAATCCCAAGAACAGGAGTACAAGAATAAAGTGCTGTAAGTGCAGACTGCTGTGGAGGCTAGGGAAGGGTTACAGTGTCACACAGCCCTGGCTGCTAAAGTGATTGTGGTTTTCTGTGAGAGGTGCAAAGGATATGTGAAGATTTACAGAAGTAATGGCTGGAAATGTGGTATGTGTTAAGAATAGATCCTGACAATAAACCAGCATCCGTGCATTTTGACCATGACTAAAGATCCAGGAACAAGGAAGGGCTGTAGTTCTGATGATATGGAATGTTTGCAAAATGTCCTGGACTTGCTGCCCTAAGAGTACTTCTGGGTAAACAAGAATGCAGCTTCAAAAGGGTGATCATCATGGGCTAAGAACACCATGGTCCTGTGGGTCCTTGCTGTACTTCTCAATTGAGCATGCTATGTAATGAGGAAAAGGGCAGGACCTCAGACACTGCTGTTGTGAGAGAAAGTGAGCAGCCATAGCACCTGCCATGCCTTCTCTTATATGACAAATGTCCTGTAAGTACATTTCACTTGTCTCTAAAAACACTCACTTCAGAGGGTTTTGGCTGTGGCTTCTTCAGAGGAAGTCATTGCAAGGAAAAGTAGACACCAGTAGTAGAAAATGCTCTCTCTGTAGTCGTGTGACTTCTTATTTTATTTCTCATAGTTCTTTCTCTATATTTAAAAATAGATGCTAGCCCTGTTTCCCTGTTTGATTTCTTCTGTCACTTTTTTTTTTTAATTGCTGGACATGGGGTGCAAGGCATGGCAGGGACAAACACAACCCCTATACAGTGACTCCCCGTGGAAGGCTGGGGGGTTTTGATAGATAAAGGCTGCAGGAAAGGGAAAAGCAGACTGCTCTCTCCTTTCACATGCCACTCACTGCATGACATGCTCCTTTTAGCATTTTTTTTACATGTAAAGCCCTTTCCTGAAAACCTATTGCTTCATTTAACGGGTTCCTCCAACTTATGTCTTCTTTCCTGTCTATCTCCCAATCCTACATGCTTCCTGTTCTGCCTAAATGTCAGAAATCTGATGGAAACAACTGATGCAAAATAACTTCACTGAGGTTAGTGCAGTTATACTGATACAAATGTCATTATATTGAAAATAAAGTTAGGCACTTGCTTTCTTAGTTTACTAAACCTTCCTTTCTGTAAATGATTTGTTGGTGTTGAGGACTGTTGTTTGGAATGTAATAGTTTAATTTAACAGATTCCAAGTGTACAAACTTTTCTAAATAGATCATTCTCTAGAAATCAAATTATTATGCTTCCAGGCCAGCCACAGAGGAATTTTTCTCTGTTGACTATAGGGCAGCTTAAAATTCTGACCTAAACTAGATTTCTAAAGTGAATACACCAGTTACATGAGATGGGATGAGTCAGGCTGATAATCTCTTCAGAAACTGGCCAGTCTCCATTCTAGAAGTAGCTATGCTTTTTTATACCTTACTGAAAGTCTAATTCAATTTGTCATACTCCTAGTATCCTTTTAGTTTACTGGATGATTTTATGTGTGTTCTATTTCTACCTGCTGTTTGTGCTCCAGCATTGTTCATTAGCCTAAACAGTTACTGGACTTTTCCAGTGCTTACTCTCTTTTGTATTTATAGACATACATTACCATTATAGGGACAAGTAAATGCCTGTTCATTTTCTGCCTCAACTTCTACTTTGCCACACTAACCCAGCCAAGTTCTGTCAGTCACCTTTTAACAGATAGGCTTTAGAGGCTTTACCTCATCTTGTTGACCTTTCTTTTCTTCTATCCTAATTTGAAAGAATCTTTCTTGAATGTGGGTGACCTGTGTTCTGTGCATATGAGTTCTTACTACTACCTTAAAATATTCTCCTTTATCCAGTGCTCTTATGATCACGGTTGTCTTTTCTTGGCAGTTTTCCACCAGAGGCTGAGTGTGCTTGTGTAGACTTGCCTGACTGGCTTAAATACTGCTGGTAGTGTAGCCACAAGCCCACAGTGGTCATTAAAAGCTGAAAAAGCTAAGTCAAAGTCCTAGGGAAGTATTTAAGAACTATCTCACGCTGCACTGCCTGCTGCCACAGTTACCAAGGCTGCATTACGTCAGCTAGCTATAAACTGGGTAGCACAGGTATAAATGTCTACAGTTATCATTGTTACAGACCCCAGTGATAGTTATTTCACTGCTCATCTTTCACTATTAAATCATTAGTGATTTACTTTTTGTTCTCTTTTGCCCATCAACCACATTACAGAGCTATAAGACCTGTTTTGATTAGGGGGAAAATGTAAATACAGACTTCAAAAGGATACACTTCTCTTACGTATTAAGGTAGTGATGGTGTGAACAGTACTTCTTGGTTCACCTTCATTTTGAAAGCTTCTTTTCTAGGCAGAATCTTACCTTTCTTATCCCCCACCCCTGTTTTGATCTCCCTGGGATTAGCACAGACAAACATGCAGAAATAAGACAGCCAGCCATAGCCCACTACATCTCTTCTGGCTGATTTAATACCTATTAGGTTTTGCCATGTGTTTCTTTTTTCATTTTTGAGGTGATAGCATCTTTTTAAGCACACACTCTCTATTTATCAGAAGCAGTGACAACAGTTTCAACATGGAGAGTCACTGATAGAATTTGTTCAAAGCTGGATGAATGCTATGGGCATGTGATGAATTTTAGGGCATTGTTTGTGATACAATCAGCCGAGTATTTTCTGCAAGCTATATGCTCTGTTCCCCAGCATGCTGTTACCAGTGTGTGTTTCATCCCAGAGCAAGCCTATTCAGAAATTCACCAATAAGGTGAAAAATTAAAGAATTGTCTTCCACCAGTTTAGCTCTCTAAACTATCATAACGTGGAGTCAAATGGACAGCACAGCACACATGATGGGAGCAATGCAAGTGGAGTGCAGACTGGAACTGTTCCTTTCTGCAGCAGCTGTCAGCATAGCCAAACCACACTGAAGTAACACACCTTTTGTAATCTCTGTGTGTATAGATCACAAGGTACACATTCCTTACCTGAAAATGTTTGTCAAGAAACACAAATGTTTGACAAGAAACTGTTCCTATGATTACTGATTGTTTCAAATAGTCTGCAGAACGTCTGTTTGGTCACAAGACATGAACAATGCCAACATGGGTTGGAGAAACATGACTCTAATAACAACATCAATACCAACAAAATCTCATTTCATTATGAAAAAGAATCTTTCTGCTCAATTTTCTTCCTTAAAAGAACTTTGACTACACATGCATACATTTTATTTTATATTCAGTTCACTGACATGAATAAAAAGAAGACAAAAGTGTGATTCAATGAAAGCATTAATGAGAATATGTAAAAATGTTTTTAGTTAAGTAGAGATAGATGACTAGTGAATAGTTATGTCAGTAAATTTCAAAACCTTATTGCATAATCTGAAACTTTTCAAGTCACAGGAAAAAGCTATCAAAATTACAAAAAGAAAAAAACAAAACTTTTTTGCTTCTGGTTAATCTGCTTTTTGATGTAAAGCCAACACCTTTCACTCTGTTGTAAGAAGAATTTCTTTTTTTCTGCTATTCTAAAATATAAAACATGGACTACTGGTGCACAAAAAGTATTATGGGTGCAGTTTGTATTGAAGGGGTGTTAGGAAAAAACCCCCATTATTGGAAAAAAAAAATCATAGGCAATGAGCATTTAAAAGGAACCACAACAACCTGTAGAGTATGTAGCTGATGCTTACAATTACTCTTTTTCTGCTGATGCATTCCTGCGCTCCAGAGCACACCTCTCACCTTTATAGCTGTCACACTCCAAACATTACTTGCACTGAAGAGAATCACTGTTTCGCCTCCAGCAAGGAACATAAGTGTTGCAAAACTGACTCCTCCTCTAATGGGGTGAGCATGTACAAGTACACAGAGTTGTATTTCTCCTAGAGCTGCCAGGCTGAACATTTTGCAGTCAGAGCTCTAAGGCTTACAGGCTTTTTCTTTGTTCAGCTTTCTTCTGGGTCTTTTCCCCCTCTCTCTTTCTGGATTTTTTTCTTTTTAATGTATGTGAAACACTTTCAAACGCTGGATTTTCAAGTCCTTGTTCAGGAAACATTCATGAACTGGCATGGGTCAACATACATTTCATTACCAGGCAAAAGTAAGTACTGCAGTTAAACCTGTTCCTGCTATATGTTTACCTTGCTGTAATGGATTTGGTGTTGTATAAAGGAGAGAGTGGGCTGTAGTTCGATTTGCAGAAATTAAAAACTTAGGCAAAACAAAAGAAAAAGGTAAAATCAGTCCAGCTTAATATGGTATGCTAAATACCACATGGTTCACATTCTAAAAAAGTAAAAAAGCATTTTTACTTGGGAGTCAGTGAACTGTCTTTTAAAATACTGAAACAAGCTGGACACAGAGATGCCACTCTTTCTGTGGTTTTTTTTAATGACAGTTGCATCGTGCTTATTATTTGAAAGCATTTTTAATGCACTTGTTAGTACTAACCTCATTATAGTACTCCTTTATATCATTTATGTTCACTAAATATACCTTGGTTTTGTTACTCATTAATGAAAATATGCTGGTTGAGGAAATAAACCTCCTGGAGCTCCCATAAGTGCCATCATATCTTCCACTGTCTTAATGTTCCCTAGGTATTGTTTTATACTTCCTGTATTACCCTCTCCTATGCTTCTGTATACATTCACTAGTGATCAGATTCTGGTTTGTGTTGTTATCTTCAGAATTCATTGGTATCGGCATAGACAGGCAGTCAAAGGCTGAAGGGAGGTGGATTTCAGAGAGAAGGGAAAGAAAAGCTGGTGACTGAGCTGGCAAGGAGTAAAGAAAACGATGTGATTTGACCCAAAGAGCATCTTTTTAGCCAATTTTCTCTGCATTCTATTGAAACACTGTACCGTCATCATCTGTAACATTTTCACTATTCCAACAGTCACCTGGGAATTCATGAATACCCTGGCATGAATACAGTTTCCCTTGCTACGAGTTCCCTCTAGAGAGCGCAGTAGCCTGCAAGACAATGGTATGGATTCTGTGTCCGTATTACCAGTGTAAGATTTCTGCTGCAGAAGTGCCGTGCTGCAGCTATCAGTCTTTTCTTCTTTTCAGAGTTGCCTTCCTTTTATTGAGCTGCACTAGGCACTCCCTCAAGGCAGGCAGATGGATTGCCGAGGCAGTGAACAAGTTTAGCAACAAGTAATGCTGGAACATCTGCGTAACGAAAGGAGCCATTTACCATATGCACTTTTTGCAGCACCAGGCATCTGTAGAAAGTCTTCAGTGTGAATGCACAATGGTCTGCTGTGATAAAGTACAGCCTAGTTAAAGTCAAGCACCAGGATTAACATAGATCCTCGTTATGGCTTGGAGCATGCAGATCTGGATGGAAAACAAAATCTAGAGAAATGCAGTTAGTGAAAAGGCAGCAAGGAGCAAAAACTGATAGGTAATCCTAGCTTTTTTTGTGTTGCTACAATTGAACAGGGAATCTGCCAGACTAAATCTTCATGTGAAAGGTGTGATGCTTTGAAAAGGGCAGGTATTCCACTGGACTGAGCTCAGTAGCATAGTTCAGGTTTCAGAATTTTCATCTTGTTTTTCAGAAGGTCTTTAAAGTTTTTAAGCTATTTCCATTGTATTATCATCTTTTTATGTTGCCCAGTGAAATACATTTTTTTAATGTGTAAGCATTCATGGGCCCATCTGAATTACCACCCATAGCAAATGAAACTCAACTATCAGAAACAGGGTACTCAGTAGCAAACATGGTTTTTTAAAGCTCTGGCCTTCATTTAGAGGTTGTGAAAGCTTGACTTCCACACATTCCTTACTGCAGTGAAGGAAATGGAGTTCAGACACTTCATGCTGCTGCATCAGGATTTGAGTTAAAACCTCTAGACTCCCAGGCACATTTTCTTCACCAGGATCAGGTTAATTACAGATTCACAGAACATTAGAAATACTTTGTTTCTACTAAGTCTGGGTTTTGTCTTGTTTGAAACAAATATTCTAATACTTTCAGTCAATGAACTTCACAAACTTTAGGTTGTTCTCTCTCTATATATGTACTTGCATGTACAGAGCTGTTATCCTTCAAGCAGGGTTTTTTAGAGTTTTGTTACAAACTTTCGCTATGCAATACTCTTCTTTCAATTCTACTCTTCCCTGAAAACCTTAGTTTTCTGTGGCTGCAGCACCACTTTTGGTTCCCATTTATTTCTTCAGTACAGGTGCCTTTCAGAGAGGGTGTAAGCATAAGGTAAGACCAAAGGGCAACTCAGACTGCACCCTAAGTTTTTGGTTGTACTAATAAATTTAACTAGTCTAATGCTCTAATATCTTCACTTATGAATGTTTTTTTATTGACCTTTTCCTGACTGGTCTTCTACAGTTTTGGTGGATTAATTCCCTGGTTTGGTCTCCACTCCTGTTTATCTCTGATTGCTATCCCATTTCTCCTCAGCCTGGCTCTGAATGAGAGATCTCCTGTCACATAAATCTGTACTTACTCAAGTTGAATGGGCAGCTAGGCTAAACTTAGTTCATTTGAGGCTGATCTTAACCCTTTTATAGAACAAGCCCTTGTCATTTGAATATAATTTATTCATTGGTCAGCTGAAGCTGTACCTACTCTACAATCCTCCCTCTCACCCTAAGTTATCAATGTGGAGCAATTTAATTAAACATCATGAAATCAAGGGTGGCAGGGGGTT
>VWZD01012780.1:72076-125617 GCA_013396695.1 Sakesphorus luctuosus | reverse complement strand
CTGCCCCAGTCTTTGATAGTGAATTAAAATTGTGAAAGAATGAACATTCAAAATAGGTGTTAAAAATACAGTCTTCTGAAATATCTGTGATGTTCAGGATTGCATTTAAATTGAGTCCTATTGTGTTTGTATATGGGTTAGATTATCATTATGATCCCTCTGGCTTTACAATTAATTATCTCTGAAAACATCTCATTGAGCATATCTGTTTCATCTGGTATAATTTTTTTTCCTTGGCTTGAGAAATTTTCTAATCTCCTGAATTTCAAACCCCATATAACCTGAGGTAACCTGAGTCTTTTGGCATGGCCATTCTCTTAGCAAATTCATTATTCCCTCGGGGCGAAGTCATTCCATATTAACAGTACTTTTAAGTTGTCACATTTCCACTTCTGGTGAACATGTGGTACATAACATTCCCTGTGAGCAAGTATATACTGGTTCATAAAAACAGTCAATAAACTTGGCACTGATAATTTCTGAAAACTTTCAGACTTCTAACTGGAGTAAGAACAATCAGGAGCAACCAAGACATAAAAATGGAAGTTTTAGAGTTCAGGATAGTCTCTTTGATGAATAGCACATTTTGGATACTTGCTATATGGTGTGACCCTTCTTCCTTGGACAAAACAGGAGATGGCCTTTGGAAAAGCAAAGATAACTTGTAGCCAAGGCTACATCTGCTCACAGCTTAATCCAAAAATTGGATTGCTGCTGTTGCTGTTTCTTCACCCCTAAACATTAGCTGGGAAATCATGAGTTCAAGAAAGCCAATCCAAAAAGAGTAGGCTTTTCCTTCAAAAGACTCCTTTTATTTAATCATGATGCAGAGAGAAAATAAAGCACAATACACTTCAGTAATTATAAGGGCAAAGTCACCTACCTTATGAATGGTAGGTAGATCATGATTTTGTGAATACCAAACAAACATAGCAAAAAATAGAAGATACATACTTTAAGTTAAGAATAAAGATCAGTTTTTAAAATGTTAATAGATAAATTACTTACTTAGATGGAAGTGTTAACTAAACTACTAGGTTTAACTAAACTACTAAACTACCATGTTCAATGATAAGGTCTGGGCATGGGAAGTGAAGGTAGGATCCTCATGTGGCCCCTTTGTTTTAAGTAGCTATATAAAGTATTTTGTCTAGATAAGGTAATTGGCTATGATCATACCATTTTGTCTTAATATAAGGAAGAGAAAAACTAGGTTGTTGGCTATTTGTCACTCAAAGTATGTCTTCTAGTCTTCAGGAAAATCTTAGCCGCACATGTCTTGTACCACCTCTGTACCCTCATCATTGTGTATCTACTTAGGCTAAGTAAAGCCAAATTACCTCAAATTCACTGTAATAATTACTGTTGTGTGTAAAAATGGCATTCACATGTAAGTTCTCTTGCTAATTATTATTGCTAATAGTTATCATTACTGTTTCATAGTTATTTTATGTCTAACACTTCTCTTCATTCCTCGCTTGAGTGGTAGCAATTATTGTGATTTATAAAGTTGAGGAGAGGATGAGAGAAGGCTACAGCCAATGGAAATATCATTAGTGTCAGTTGAAGAAAAACTTTGGTACAAGAGGGTGCAGGCTGCATTCCTCTGACTTCTACTGGAACACCTGACTCTCAAAAGTCTGATGACCATTATCCCTGAAGCCCTCCCACCTTTTCCAACTATATGACCCACTTAGCCCAGAAGCACATCAGGTCCCCCAGGCCTCAGAAGTCCTCTCTTTATCCGTGTAAGTCACCGTTTGGTCGTGGTCATGGCCATATCCCATGTGATCTCAGAGCCCCCTGTAACTGCTGACAGCTGAAACCCTGCCTTTTTCTTTGCCACAGAAATGTGCCAAAGGCCCTCATGCATACACACACACACATGCATACATGTGTTTGTATCTGTTCACAAACACGTAAAACTGTATGAACTGTTTAAATGTATGTTTATACATAGTTACATGTCTTTGTAATATACAATATCTTTATTTATTTATTTTAAAAGTGTATGTATAAAAGTGTTTGATAAGAGATAATGAAATTAAGTGAAAGTTTAATGCAAGCAGAAAGAAAATAAAAGGAAAGTACAGCTGAATGGTGTGTGAGTATTTCAGAGGTGGGTGTAGGGGCATGACAAAAACCTAAATATTCATTGGGCAAAGGGCTAAGCCTGTGAAGCTATCCAGGAGTCTGTCATCCAGCCCTGGGTCATCCAAAGAGCAGACCAGACCTGTGACCAAAAGGCTGCCTACCTTCAAACCAACCAGATCACCTTGTGGGGCTGTACTCTACTAGAAAATATTGGTAACATTGCTTACTAAGTTTGAAGGCCAGAAGAAAAAGATAACTTCGCAGGAGCATGTTTATAAGAACACCTACATCCCAAAAGATCTTCCTCAAAAGACCATATGTATTGGAAAGAAGGTGGCTGGGCAGAACTTAGGAGAACCAAGGTTTTGTGAGGGGGTGGGGGGCAATTTTTTCTACATCTCAGTGTGCTAACAGCTACTTGTCATCCCATGACAGGGACTATGCTCCACATATTCTCTTATCCTTATGTTGACATGGATTTTGTAGCACTTTCTGAAAACATGATCCTAGCTGATAATGTAGAAGACACAATTATTCTGTGAATGGGTTTTTTTCTTGCTTAGAACCACAGGATTTAAAAATGTAAATAAAATCATAAGGGAAAAAAAACAACTTTGAAAGAAAAGAAATGGTGACAATGAGAGCCAGGACACTGTTACCCCAGTTATCACTTAATAAATAAATTTTCATTGAACATTACTTAAATCAGTTGCCTAATGTTTGTTTTTCTGTGTACATGTAGTAGCAGTATTTTAATGGAACTGCAGCATCTGTTAAAAGATATTTACTATGTTCCTGGAGAAGTGGAAGCTTTGGGAGTGTAAAGCCCCTTTCTAAAACAAGCAGTACTATTAATATGAAGAGAAACAGGTGCATTAGAATATACACAAGGCTGTAAGAAAGTCCTTTAGAAGTGACAAGTATTTGTGACTTATTCTAAACGCAGTAACGGCACTGAGCTTATTTTAATGGTGGTGAACATATTATCCCAATGTGCCTGAACTGTGTGTCTGAAAGGCAGAATGGGTTCTGAAGCAGCTGAGGCTTTTAAAACCATTTTTGCTGCCTTAGTAATTACCAAACAGGGAATGAATGTTTTTAAATCAGCCTTCACACAAGTTGTTAAATTAGAATAATTTTCACTTCTTTGTTACTAATAATGAAGTAGAGGCCTCTGTCACAGATTGCTTTAACAGGATTCTCGAAACTGAGACATGGGGATGTTTTACAGCAAGCAGTTACCATTTGCTACACTAATGTGTTGCCAGAGCTTATAATAAAGAACTATAACCACAGCTTCTTCATTACTGTCAGAGTATGGTGTGAAACCTCCAGGCTGAGCAACGATTTGGAAAAGGCACGTCTGGCTATTGGTGAGAATTAGAGTAAATATGCCTCCACTCAGAAAATAAGACCATGAGGATGTTTAGGGCAAAAGAAATATTTGACAGTAGTTATGACTAGATGTTCACAGGTACTAGTTGAAATTTTAAGCTGGTTTAAGCCCAGCTGGAAATAAGCACTATGAAGCTACTCACTCAACCCCTGCATCTCTCCCCAAACCCTGGTGGAGTGGGGAGGAGAATCAAAGTAAAACTTGCAGGTTGAGATAAGGAAATTCAAGAAAAATATTTAAGGAAGTTTACTAATTGAAAGTAAAGTAAAATGCAGTAATTATGGTAGATGATAATAATAATAATGATAATAAAGAGGGGAAAACAAGTGATGCACAATACAATTGCTCATCTCTCTGACCAATCCCAGAGTCCTCTTCCCTAACCCAGGTCAGCCCCTCTGTTTATATACTGGGCATGATGATGTGTTGTGTGGATTGTCACTTTGGTCAGCTGAGGTCACCTATCCAAGTTATGCTACCTCCCAGTTTAGTTTGTGAACCTCATCACTTGCAGAGCATGAGACAAGAAAAAAACAAACTTAGGATAACCACAACGTAGCAAAAAAACCAAAACATGAATGTGTTATCAGCATCATTCTCACTCCAAATCCAAAACAGAGCACTGTAACAGCTACTGAGAAGAAATTAACTCTACCCTAGCTGAAACCAGGACATTATCCACCCTTTATTCCATAACATTTATGTCATGCCAAGTTTCATGCTTCCCAATATCCCATCACCTTCCCTAGGTGATGACAGTGAGAAAGAGTCAGGTGTACTGCTTCATCAGCTACAGTCATCAAGAGGACATTTTAGTCCATTGAACTTTAAAGAACTTTAAAAAGTGAATGCTGTTGAGGACAGTGTATGCAAAATTGAAAAGTTTCTAGCAGTAAAAAGACAAGGAAGGAAGAAACAGCTGTATGTAAAGTGGTGTTGCTTGCTGTAGAAATTTAACAGCTGGATTAAGACCTCTCAAATCCATGACATTCAGCAATTGGAGCCAGAGTAGGAGAAAAAGAAGGATAGTAAACTGTGGTTTTTACATCATGCTCCCCAACAATGTTTACACCAGAATATCCCCACAAAACACTAGTTTGAACTTTACCAAACAGCTATTCAAAGCCCCTGGAAGCTGTCAGGCCAGTGGGAGATGGGGTTTGCAGAAATACAATGCCCAGACAGCTGCAATAATATGAATAGTGCTGCTGGGTAAGATATGACATTATTCTTTGTGACGAGTCCATTATTCATCAATATGCATATTATTGGAATGTATAAACATTTACTAGTTCCAACAATAGAGCTCTAACTGTTGACCAGCCATAGACCTGGTCTTCAGTCCTGCAATTAGGAAAACAAAGCTTAAAATGGGTGAAAATTCTTGCAGTCTGTACAGTTGGAAAGTTAATGAGTTTATGGGAAACTTCTGTGGTAGCCAGTGAGTTTTCTTTATCACTGACATGCCTGTAAGGTTTTTATCCCAATCTACCTCTATACAAAACCTTGTTGAGTACCAATTGGTTTGAGATTTATTTGTGCCATTATCATGCTGTGTTCTGGCAAATGGTAATAGGAGTGAGCTCATTGCAGCAACACTGCATTATGTGCCAGTAAACCAACCTCATATTTAAAGAGGCAGCACTGAAAGAAACACAAATGAAAGCAAACATGTCTTATTTCACAGTGGAAATATTGTGAAGTTTTACCTGTCAACCTGGAAGATTCTAGTATTTTAAGAAGACACACCGTCATGTACTAAAGGGAGTCACAAAAGAATAAAAAAGACCTCATTCTACATGAATTATTAAAGAGCCCAGGTGGAGCAGGAGCTGTATTCTACAGCCTCTTCTTAAAAGTTGTATCATTTTTCTAAAGGGCTTTGGAAATTATTAAGGCACATGTTAAAAGTGTGGCTGAAAACATTGCCAAAGATGCAATCAGATATGTCTCCCAGGCAGTTGTGGCCCAGTTGCAAACACTGGCAAAGCGGGAGGTCTCTAGGGTTGTTAAGAGACATGCCACAGCCCTGAACGGCTGTCCTTCCCCAAATCCTTAAAAGGAAAAGGATGGGTAGTGCCAGACTTCATTCCAGCTACAAAAAGTAAAAGAATAACAATCTCTACTGAACAGTAGAAAAAACCCAAGAAATTCAGAGGAAGATGGCTCATTCTACTACTAGGAACGAAGATCTATTTTAACAAGGCTGCTTTTTGTTCTTGACTTCTCAGAATAATGTAGGAAACCTATACTGGATTTTTCTGAAGGGGCCCCAGTGCAAACTGGCATGACAAAGAACTTGTTCAGTGTGATGCCACTACTGTCAGCTGTAGCACAGCTTTTACCCTGGACTTGAATGGGAAAGATTGTGTAGGTCCAAACAACCGTGCTGGATCTTTGCTGAGAAAATTGTTGAAGAGTGAGACTGATGAATTACTTGTTGGCTACTTTCTGCCGGCTGGATGATAAATTAGGAGACATCCTGTGTTTGTAAGCCCAGTCTGCTATGTAAGGTATGGGTCACTTGGAAGTTGCCTTCAGTTCATCTTTTGTCCTAACAGGAAACGTGTTTCCTGCTGCATCGTGTTCAGGGGCGGCATTCCCCTTAGAGAGGCCTTTTGGTAAGTGTGATCCCTTGCCCTTGTCACACTGGACAATTGGGTTTGTTTCAGAAATTTTATTGCAACTGCGTTTATCCAAAGGATGTGGTCTTTTGGGGAAAATGCATTGCAAACTTTTCCTTGTGCCTCTACACATGTTCCTGTAAAGTTCCATTTTTGTTCTGGTTTTCCATTTTAGTTGGCAATGTTGTCTGTATCTTGCAGCACATCACAAACTCCAAAGACTGACCAGGTAGTACTGTGAGGCAATCTGGTTGGGTGTTTGTCAATCTTGTTAGCTGGTTGTTGTATAACTGTATTTTCCTTTTTTTTTCTACACATATTAAACTTTATTATTTATCTATTCATATTTAAACTTTATTATTGGTACCTCTTATTAAGCAATCTTTTATATACAAACTTTTGCAAATATAAATTCATTATTATAAGGTGTATGCATTTATAAATATACACACCTTACTGTATATATTGTAGATATTTACATGGCCTAAATATCACGTATATCAAGAATATACAAGAAGCTCTCGAGAAGCTTGGAAGTGCACAGAGGTCATGGGGTCTGTACCATTAACAAAATCGCATGGTTTACAGCTGTGTCACAATGGGTGTCTCATGTGGGCATGATGATGAGCTGGTTGGGAGGGATAAGCCAGTCACTGGAAAATGGGGGTGGTTCTGAGGCAGAGGAGTCGTATCACCACGAGGGGCTGGAATTGCAGCAGGCACCTGCCCTGTCCAACCTTGTGTGAAGCTGTCCTGATCCCAGAATCTAAAAGAAGGAACAGTGGAAAAGTGAGGCAAAATCTTTTCTTAGACAACAGAAGACACAGTCGGCAGTTTCTGTAACTTGTTTACAATTAGTATCTTCTGTGCAGATTTTTAACTTTTTTTTTCTTTTTAGTATATCCTCTGTGTGTTGATCACTTGTTTATGAACTACTGTAAGACAATGAAGTAAATATATGAGAGAGCATGGAGATAAGTAACAGCAACACAGGTTCCTACTGAAAAGAAATATTCTCCAAGTGCACCTGTTTCCTTCTAAAAAGGCAACAAGCCTTGAGGGTAGAAGAGTAGCAGTGATGTCATACATCTGCACTCTGGTCAGGTTTCCAATACAATTTCATGAAATTTTCATATATTAGCTGGAAACCAATAGTCTATGTGAAACTACTGTGCAGGATGTGCCTGTCCTTGGAAAACCATTTACAACTGGTTATCAGGGAGTCTGTAAGAGCAAAAGGGCAGATTGAACCAGCTGCACATGCCTAACTCCTTGGTGTGGCAACTAATCTGAATATCATTAGTGACGTGGATAATGTTATACCATATATTTATTAGACAACAGTGAAAGGAGAGGGAATTCAGTTTACTGGAGAAGAGGAAGAAAAATAAGTTATTTTTATAGGTTGCTGTGTTGTTTCTGAGAAATAAAAATTTGCTGTATAGAAACAAGACCAAGGTGCTGCTCTTAAACACAGACACACAATTGCACAAATAGAGGATTACGGTAACAAGGATTCAAGAAGTTATTTGGTATAATTAAGGGGTTTAATGCTACAAAGGAGGAATGGGAGTCAATACTGTCATCCTGCTGTGCAAAAAAGTAAACATGGCAGAATTTACAAATGGTATGAGTTGTGCAAAGTGATTCTCTTATGCCCTTCAATATTTTCAAGACCTCAGCTAAAATACCTTGTCTTTCTGAGGCACAGCACTTCACAAAAGATACAGAGTCTGCAGCAGAGTGACAAGAATATTTAGAGGTCTGGAGAATGTGGCATGTGAGAAAATGAATCAAGACTGACATGTCTAAACAAGGGAAGACAAGGGTGATATATTTGAAGTGCTCAAGGTAGTGTCTCTGAGCTCTGCAAAGAGACAGGAGCAGTCTGTTGCTTTGTTACTTCTAGGCTGCAAAAGAAGTAGTTGAATCGAGTCGCAGCAAGGAAGATGGAAATGAGATATTAATAAAGATACTAAAGCAGTAGCCTACATTGCCTAAGGACTTTTCAAAATTCCCCTAACTGGAGCTTTTTAAGAACAGATTAAGGAAATCTCGGGAATGAAATGGCATTGTTAATCCCTCCTTGGGGCCCTTAAATTATCTAGATGACATCCCGAAACCTCTTCCAGTCTATGATTTATTGAGAGGCTTTTATGCACGAAATTTTTAGGTTTCATATTCTTTGAAAAGGGAGATATAGCTCTAGTGTTTGTACAGTGCACACAAAAGCAATTCAAGGCTAGACACTGTGGTCATCATAGAAACTGTACAGTAAGAATTATATTTAATTAGCATGTCGTGCTGGAATATAACTGTAAACTGTGAGTCCTGTGCTATCAGTAATGTGCTGGTTTGGCAGACACCCACCTAAGATGCTTTGTCACTCCCCTTCTCAGGTGGACAGGTAAGAGAAAAACAACAGAAGGCTCATGGGTCAAGATAAGGACAGGGGAAGATCACTCACCAATTACTGTCAGCAGTTTGGGTAAATTAATTTATTGCCTGTTAACACAAGAGTAACCTGAAAAATAAGAACAAATCTAAAAAAATTTCTTTTTGCTTCTCAGACTCAACTTCATTCCCAACTTCTCTGTGCCTTCCCCCTAGGGGAACAGGGAATGGGGGCTGTGGTTGATTCATCACACATTTTCTGTTTCTTCCTCATGCTCTTCCCTTGCTGTAATGAGGGGTCCTTCCCACAGAAGACAGTTCTCTGTGTACCCCTCCAACATAAGTCCTTTCCATGGGCTGTGATTCTTCATGAACTGCCACAGTATGGGTCCCCTTCCATGGGGTGCAGTCCTTCAGGAAATGCTGCTGCTGCGTGGATCCCTCTTATGTGGTCACAAGTGCTGGCAGCAAACCTGTTCCAGTGGGCTCCTCTCACCACAGTTCCACAGGTTCTATCAGGAGCCTGCTCTGTCACTGTCATCTTGCAGGGTCACAGCCTTCTTTGGGCATCCACTTGCTCTGTTATGGGGTCCTGCAGGTGGGCCTCTGCTCCCCCATGAACCTCCATGGATTGCAGGGGCACAGCTGCCTCCTCCTCTCCCTGCTGCTTCACTGACCTTGGTGCCTGCAGAGCTGTTCCTCTCACACATTATCGCTCCTCTTTCTGGCTGAAGGTGCTGGGGTTTTTTGTTCCTGCTTCATAAATATGTTATCCCAGATGTGCTGCCACTGTTGCCAAGGAGCTCAAATGTGGCCAGCAGTGGGTCCATCTTGAGGCCATCTGGAATTGGCTCTGTTAAAGATGGAGAAAGTTTCTGGCAGCTGCTCATGGAGTACCTCTGTAGACCCTCTGCTGCCAAACTCTTGCCATGCAAACCCAGTACAACCATATTTCAGAATTACATGGCATCATTCAAATTATCTTGGGCAATTTGGACTTTATTGGAAACTGTGGCAGTGACTGGTATAGGTGAAAATCAGGTTTTGGTATGATCTGTACTAGATATCAGACATCATATCCCCTAATTTATCATCTTAGTTTTTGGTTGGTTCTTTTTTTGCTGTGGTCAGAAAAAAATTTAAGTCAAGAATGATTGTTATCTGTATTGTATTTGTGGGGCTTTTAGTCTTTGTTTTCTCCCAGAGCACTGAGGAAGAGGTAGTCAGATCAGCTCATCAGTAATGCTGTATCCCGTTGAACTCAGGGGATTTATGATGTCCAATCTGTTGTGAAATGTCTTCATTAAAATTAGATTTTTAGGTACTCTTTTAGACTCTGTCTAACTAGTAAGAATGTATTAATAGTAATGCATTTACGTGTCACTGCCCAATTTATTGGCAGCTATACTCTAGAACAAATTACAACAAGGCTAACAAATGCTTTATGCTGAAGAACTACAAAGCAAAAACTTTGCAAACCAGAGCAGTTTAAAGCAAACACTTCAGGCAGCAGATGGAAGTGGGAAGCTATTTACAGTACACAGTGATGTTACACAACAGTTTTTGGAAGAAAATGTGGAAAAGAGTCTTTCATTAACTAAAACTGTAAAGGGGATTGTCTACAATACATAATGCTAAAAAGTAGAATATATTAGCACCTGTGGAGGGTTACTTTAATGCAGTAATACTAGTTTTAAATGCTGGAGCTAAGTGATTCAGAACTAATTTGATTATCTGTGAATGGCACTATACTGACAAGTAGACAGACTGGAAATATTTTGTGTTTCAGAAACAAGAAATCTGAATATGATTTCACAGAAATAGTGTAAGCCAGGGGTGAAGCTGATGAGATAAAGAGGTGCATTATGGTTTAAAGCACATGAGTTTTATGAGACTCAAGTATTTTGAAATACACAACCCTGGATGCAGGACATCACCTGACCCCATAAAGAGCACAAAGAAATAGTGCAGCTATTGAATAGGGCATTTTAATATCTGGTTTTGGAAACAAATTCTGAACTCACAAGTTATTTTCACTTTAAAAATATCGCATAGTAACTTATTTAAGTGATTTTATAATTCTTTTATAATTAAACTCTTTCTAAAACAAACTTCCATATTTATTTGTCTCTTCCACAGTATTGCCTAATTTCTTCCAGCATAACTTCTTTTAATCCCCTTTGCAACCTCCTGGTGCATAATGAAGCAAAGGCATGACATATATGAAGAAGTATTGATGTAAAAATTTGGAAAGTTTTATTTGCTGAGACATGAGTGTGCTATTGAAATATTAAAGAATATTATATTTTTTTAGTATTTGGAAGGAAGATGTTTCTTAATGTAATTTTTAACCAGAAGTTTCAGCTAAAGTAGTTGAGAGACTCGGGCATTCATTCTAGAGAATCAGCTCCAGGTCCCTGCTTTCTTTCAACTTGAGTAGAGCCTATATTTGTAATAATCTATGTTACAGTTGATTTACCTGTCCCACTACAGTAAAAATACTATGATATAATTTTTTTCTGATTTGAAAGAAATCATAATAGCTACTATGGCATTGTTTATTTGACATTGCCAAATAGTTAACTGGTGTTAATATTAAATATTAGTGAAAAATTAAATAGTTTCATTTCTTCTGTCAGTAATTTCACTCTTCATAAGTATTACAATGTTAACTATAACACGGATCCTGGCTGCCTAGCATTGCAGATTAATGTCTATACTGCTGGACTATATTTTGCATTTTGCTTTCTGGTTCAATTAATATTTCATAACTCTTCAAAGAGTTTAAGAAGGCTAAGTTGGAATACAGAAGTTGAGACTTGTCCATAACTCAGTAGTAATGGCATTGGTTGGGGTTTAGGAGATTGCCTGAGGGTCCCTGGGCTTTTAAGGGCCATTCCTAATCTAATCATGCCTACTCTTGATGAAGGCCATGAGGGGTGTCCTGTAAAGGAAGGTAAAGAATGGAAATACTCAATTAGCCATATCCGACTTCAGTTCTGCAGGTACAGTCAACAATCAGCAGAGAGCCATGCAAGGAGGAAAATTTCTTTAGTATAGGGAGGGCAGGTTGTTTTCCTGCTATATTGTAGAAAATTGACTGTAATGGACTCTTTAAATCTCACGAAGAGCTAGATTCCTACATAAGGTTGCTAGGAATGAGATAAGTGAATGATGAGGCCTAGCCTTAAAATCATAGAGTATTATGAAAGTAGGACAAGCACTATCATGAACGTTTGGGAGGAACAGAGAAGGAAATATGAAAAGATGTTTTTTTAAAATTATATTCAAGTGGGCTTTAGGAATTGCTACAAAAAAGAGCAGTCCAGAAAGCCTGGGACATAAAAATGGACATGGCTGAGAGATTTTATGCCTGTTATAAACTGGATAGTCCAAGTCTTGGAATATGGACACTACTAGGCACCACTACGAAGATTTATGAAGATTGCTAATGCATAGTGAGGAGTGTTTTTGTTTTTCTTGTGGAAGGAAAGGACAGTACAAAAGTATTGTGTCAGGGCAATACAGCATTTCTGAAAGTAATACTTCAATAGATTGTCCTCAAAGAAGCAGGGACAGGACATTCCAGAGCACCTCACATTCAAGAGTTCATATATAATATAGAAGATGAAAAATAAGGCATCATCATAGCAAGATGAACTTTCTTATAAAAGGCGGAGACAACTATTTTGCCAATGCCAGAGCTCTGTAGCTGAGGCAAAGAAAACTTGCATTCAGGTTCTTGATTTGAATCCAGGAACAAAAGGTCTTGAGCCTGTATTTTCTGTAACCTACTATTATGCTGTTTGAATATTTGGGAAAATTTGCTTTCTTGAACAGAACAAACTTGTAAAAATCTTTGCTTTCCTTCTCCTTCAAAGTTGAATCTATCAAAGAGCAGTGAAAGCTCTGCTTCAAGCTGCAGCCCTGCCAAAGAATCTCACTTGTCCACATCTGTTAATGTCTGTTCCTCCCATGTCAGAACTCAGATTTCCACAGTATCCCAAAATCCGTGTCTGAATGCTTCACTGCCAGAGTCTTCACACGTGGTCAGTATACAAAAAACCATGGTCAGTGTAGAGAGAAAGATGATCAATATACAGAAACTTTTGCAGTATACAAATTCACAGGTTGGTATGCAATGAAGTACACCATTCACTGTCACAGAATCACAGAATCAGTTAGGTTGGAAAAGGCCTCTGAGATCACCAAGTCCAACCTTTGACCAAACATCACAATGTCAATGAGATCATCCTTAAACACCTCCAGTAATGGTCACTCCACCACCTCCCTGGGCAGCCCAATCCAATGTCTAATCACTCTTTCTGTAAAAAAATTCCTCCTAATGTCCAACTTAAACCTCCCCTGGTGCAGCTTAGGATGTCCTCTCATCCTGTCACTGGCTGTTTGTGGGAAGAGACTGACCCCCCCATAGGTTACACCCCCCTTTCAGGTGGTTGTAGACAGAGATAAGATCCCCCCTGAGCCTCCTTCTCTGCAGGCTAAAGAATCACAGCTTCTTCAGCCACTCCTCACAGGGCTTGTTCTCCAGACCCTTCACCAGCTTTGTTGCCCTTCTCTGTCACTGCTGAGCAGATCTTGGAAACAAAGAAATGGTGAACCCCTGATTGCTCTTTCTGGACTCCTGAAAAGATTAGTCAACAAGTTTGGACCAAAACTTGGGAATGCTCCAGAAGGAGGAGGAAAAAAAGCTTTTTTCCTCCCTTTTGCTATTCCTGCAGTGCAGGGTCAACTAGGCAGCAGGACCTTCAGCTGAATTACCAGCTAGTGCCAGAAACTGGGAATAGACAAGAAAAGAATTGTTCTGGAGTTCAGATACTGATCTCAAGTGAAAGGATCACCTGCCCTCTTTCTGCTGAAAACTGTGATTTCTTATGGTTGCAAGAGATGAAGATGACTTGATTATTTGTCAATGACTAGTATTGGAGATTTAAGATACAGTATGATCACAAGCATAATCACTTTAGGATAAGTGACTTCAAGGCACCCCCACTTTCTTTGTTGGGGTTTGGTGTGATATTTGATGTGAAGTAAGAAAGAATATTAACCTTGAATATGTTCCAACTAAGGACTGTTTCCATTATACATTATTTCTAATAGCAAAGCTAAAGAAATTACACCCTTAGATTTTTATTTCCTACCCCAGTCCTCTCATTCACTCACTGTGTTGTGCCACAACAGCTGGGTTTCTTAGCAGTAGTATAAGCCAAGTAAAGGAGATGAGTTAGGCTTTAATAAAAATTGTAGCATATTTTTCAGTGGAAACCTTGATTGTCTCACAGACCCAAAAGGAGCTGTCTCAACCCAAGTGAATAAGAAGGGAATTGCAGTATAGGAAGGGGAGTAAGTTTAGTTAGGAAAGCTTCCTAATGTAGCTGAGATGGTTGTATTGTCAGCGTGTTGTAGAATTACACCCTTAGCATTCAGAATAGAGGTCAGTGTAACCTGCACTGCTTGTATAAATGGTGTCAAAGAGTGTGACCTCATTAGCTGGGGAGCTTCTGCCTTAGTTCTGACCACTGGTAATGGATGGTCCTTGACACAAACCTGAAATTGTCCTTTTTTCTATACAAGAAATCACAACTTCATAGGTACTACACATCAAAGACAAGTAGATACAATCTAGAGTGTATGGGCTAGATTCTGCAAGAGGAGGTAATTTATACTGTATCTGTAGGCCTTTATCACCCCACATATGCCCACTGCCATTTTTTCCATGAGATCTTAAAGCTTTCTTTTTTCTGACAATGGGGAGACCAGTAGCCATGACTTAAGAATCAACATTGTGTTCCTAAATTTTTTTACTTCTCCGACTTTGGTCATGCTATCCCATTGCATTGAGATCCTAGTGCTACTTGAGAAGAATTGCTGTTTGTGTATTTAGCTGATTTTAATCCTCTCAGGAGAATCTCTCTTTGATTCCCACAAATAATAACTATTCCCAGCTCATGGAGAAGTGTGAGGCTGTTTTCTGTAATTCTGGAGGTGGATAGTTGAGCCAAAGGTCACTCAGGCTTAGTAGCAGTTCAGTTGTGTGATGGATCTTGCCTAGTACCTCCATGAAAGTATGGTTGTGTCATCACAGTTGTTCTAGGATTTGTAGTGTGAACAGTATTCATTCAAACAGGCATGAGGGAATCTTGTTGCAGGTAATAACCAATACTTATGAGTACTTGAAAAATGTCTTTACTGTACTTCCTCTCTTGTGTTTTGCTTTTCAGCTCTCTGCTATTAGCAGACTGCTGCTGACTAGGTTCAGCAGCTCTGTAGGGTGATGCCAGACAATGGATACAAAGAACATTTATTTTAACAGACATGTTTTAATAGTCCTTTCATAGCAGTCAGTAAAAAACTAGGTTTTCTTTGGCTTTGACATTATTACTTTGATGCTAACTTTTAGCTGTATCCTCATAGTTGAATCAAAGCTTCACAGGGATTATCCTTAGTGTTTGCCTGAAATGAGGTGCTTTAAACAAGTTGTGTTTAAGTGTTATTGCATAAGAGTTCAAACCATCTCCACCTCTTCTCTTGTTCTTTCACTGATATTTGTCTGAATGGTTCAAGGAGATAAAATAGTAATAAAAAAATAGCTCTGAAAAAAGAAAAGTGATTGGTTTTAGTTCCTTGAACTGACACATTGCAGATGCAGGTGAGTGCTGGAAATGATGCTACAGAGAAGATAGTTTATTGGTCAGAACTGTGGAAATTAGTTAAAAAACTGTACCGCATAAACTGTTCAGCATCACCAAAAAAAGACTGGAAGAAAATTATTTACTACAACAAAATACAAAACTTTTTTTTTTCATAGATTGACATCTGTAATTTATAAGTAGATTGGAGGTTATTCTAACAAATTCTGCCTGTACAGAGATACTTCATTTGAAGATAGATGTCCATTAGCCATGCAGACCCTGCTCCTTAGTTTTGGAGTTGGGGAAACTCTGCACGTTAATATCCTATGCCCTGGTTTGGTTTATACCTTATACAATGCTTCAGGTATTTTCCTCTGTTCTAATCCAAATAATAAAAAAGTTAATATTATAGTGAGTTTTATTACAATACATTCAGACTGGTCTAACTAGAATGATTGCCTCTCCCTTGCTCAAAAGGTCTGGTCTCTTTCCTAACTAATAATCTCAATCCTGTTGTGCTGCCAGAATGAAATAAGCACCTACATTGTTTAATCAGCCTCTTGAATGTGGAGCAGTCAGTGTCCAATGACTGATGACTGGCAGCTCATTAACTCTCATATAAACTGCCTCATGGGAAAAATTAAAGAGATAAAATCAATGAATTAAGGAGTTTGTTGCCATTTATTCATTTTTTTATTTCATCTATCTAATTTTAATAGAGTTAGCTATTTACTTTTCCTTATAGTTCACACCCTGCTAGTATAGGCTCTAGTGAGATGAATCCAGAAACCTTTTTATAAATCAATGTCATGCTTCAAACAGTTTAGTCAGGTTTGATATAGCAATGATAGATAAAAACTATCTCTTCTACTCAGTTCAGCTGCTTTCCCCATGGGAAACTTCTCATATTTAGCATGGTTGGAGGCTAATTTTCTATCAACCCTGAAATTTAGGTCCTGGAGTCTTACTTGGCAGAATGGGTTTTTAATCTGGCAGTGCAATCCTGCTAAGCTGTGGAGTAGCCTAGGAGTTAGCTCTTGGATTTAGGCAGGAAGCACAAAGTCTGCATGAGTATTTCCCAGTCCCACTTGGGACACAAACACAATGCAGGGCAGCAGCATGTGTGTCACTGCAGCCGCTGCTTGCCAAGCACAGCGTTCCATGTGGGGCAGATGACGTACATGCCCCTCTCTGCCTTTTGTTTCCAGTTGCCTTGGTCCCCAGATGTGCTAGAGAGATTTGCCTCAAGAAGTTGGTCATGTTTTTCTTTAGAGAATCTATTAATGCAAACATTCTGGAGCATTTCACAAAGCAGACATCTTACCATGTAATACTTAATCTGAAATCAAGTGACATGACTTGCAGGGAAGCTCTCTTCTGTGTTTCCTAAAATAGACTGCAAAAGTTAAAAATAGTCAAGACTCTTTGTTAATTTTACAGTCAAGCAAAGACTCTATCTTTGTGTAGCTAGTTGAACAATTCCACAGGCAAGACACATGATACAGTAAACCACATCATGACACCAAAAAATGAAGATTGCAGGTGCACGGAAAGTGCAGTTTGTACTAAAGTCCAGTTAAAACTGAACATAGAGATCCCCTGGAGGCACACAAAAATCATGCTGATTTACGGGTATGCTTTCTGCTAGAAAACCAGTAACTTATGTAATCCTCAGTCAGTCTCTTCAACTTCAAAATATCCCGAAACTGTTAAAACTGACGAGAAGTCAGCAATGATAAATTTGCTCAGAAGATTGTATATGTAAAAAACTGAATTGTTCTTTAAAAAAAAACCAAACAAACAACCAAAACATATCATGGAGACTCTTAGAGGCCAACTTTGAGGGATAATCTTGTTGTGACAGTTATAGGAGGGAAAAAAAAAAAGAAAAAAAAGAAAATGAGAAATCATTCTCTCCTGAAGATTTTTGTTGTTGTCACAATTTTCCACCAAATATTTTTTTTAAGAACAAGCTGATTTTCTTCCTAATGTAAATATGTCAAGATTTTTTTAATAGAAAGAGGGCTTTTCACAAGCTTTTCAAAAGGGCCCACGACTAGTAAATTTTTATCTTGTCCATGCCCTTGAGTGATTTCAAATATACATTGTTGTTTCTGTGTTATGTGCTCTAATCCTCTCAGCGCCCACAGAAACTGGACATGATCTAGCAGGCAGAAGGCATTAGAGTGTAGGTGTAGTTCTGTTGAATTCAGTATAAGAACAAAGACTAGCCAATTCTTTTTGTCAGAATTAGGCGTTTCTGCATCAGAATGGGTCACGGGTTGTAACACAGAATAGCTGAAATTTAGATTACATCTGTTGATTCTAAATTTGATTTTCTTAAACCATAGCAAATCCAAAGTGGAAAAGAATATTAAAGCTCTTCTTGAGCTTTGGGATCACTTTAAATCCTGAAGCATGATTTATTTTTAGAGGTTCTTCAAGTTCATTAATGATGTTAAGTTCAGGAAAATGTATTTTCTTTGGAAAAAAAGTCTTAATTTTGTCTTTAGAGTTCTGTTTAAAACAGTAAGTGCTTAAAAATACATTAAAATACACACTAAATCTCCAAAGACTAGTGTTTCTTTAGAAGTGTTTCCAGAAGATCTTTGGAAGGAGCAATACTGCATTTGCTTCTGCATGGTTAATTTTGATGATGAAAGAAATAGTGAAATTTCACAGAGTAAAGTGACCAACAGTTGTCATGAAGGTAAATAATGGTGAGAAGGAGGTGATCATATATGGCAGTTGGGGTCACACAGTAGCCTGAAGCCCTTCTTACAGGACATTAAGCACAGTTAGTTACAAACCAGTAGGTAGCAAGTAGTAAGTAATGAAGGTAATTTTTACAGAGTGGAGACTGTATTGCTGACTCTGAGAATGCTGAGGCTTCAGAGACGACAAGCAGCTCAGGTGCTGTCAACTGGATGCTGTAGATTAGCATGAGATTTCAACAAGCTTGCCTGATTTGGTTTACAGTATCTCTGTACACCATTACAAAATGCATCATTAGATATTCAGTGCGTTCCTACATTTTGTGGATGCTGGAGAAATAGAAGGGTGCAGTACTTGTGAGGGAGCTGAAGTCAGCATCTTAATGTGAGGAGAATCAGGGACCCAGTCTAGGTATTCTGGAATAGGTGGCTTAATTCTTATGTAAGTGTATAAAGAGAAAATTATTAAAAGCATTTCCCTCTGGGGGCTAAAGCCATAGGAACAGATCAACAGAAGCTAAACCCAGAAAATGTAAAATTAAAATCCTTTCATTTCTGAGCATGATTCTCCCACCAAGATCAGTTATCTGTCTACGTCAGGATTTTATGCTAAGCACTCATAGTGAGAAGCAAGGCTGAAAATTGACATGACATATTCTTTGTGCCAATTGACAGGGGGAAAACCACAACACTGCGCTTCAGCCAGGAGATTTGGAGTCGAAGGTTTCTGAAATCAGTGGAGACTGCTTGAGAACAGAGTGTGGTAAAATCACAGTTACTTCTGCTCTTTTTCTGGATGAAACAGATGATCTTGAGTTACTTGATTAAGTGGATGAAATGTATTAGCCTCAGATGTGCGAATGGTACTGGATGTTCTGATCTTTGCTTTTGTCCTGAATTCTGTGTCTGCAAATAACTTGGGGTTTGCTTACATAATAAAAAGTAGGATATGTGGAGTGGTTGGATAGAGCCCTACTGTGAGTATCCTGGTAGAAACTTAAGCTGTGGGCAAACCACTGCTGGTATAAAATTTGTATTAGCCTAAAGTTATAGAATACTTCTGTATCATGTTGTTACCAAAAATGCATATAATCTTTGAACTGAATTTTAAATGCAACATTACTCCAGAAAACTAATTGCCAGTGTTTTGAATTAAAGTGTGAGGCAGGTACATAATTTAACTATTGGAAGAAACAACGTAGATATCATTAAATGTCTACTGGGGTTTGTGTCTAATGAAAAGAGACACAAGAGTTGAAAGGAAAGACTTCAGTGGAAACATTTGTAAAAACACTTCAAACTTCGTTAAGAAGCAGAATTAAGATCAAGTCCACTTAAAAAACAGTATTTGCAAGTAAATTTTATTTAATATAATAAAATCCCCTTTGGCTTTGAACTAGATGTGTTAGATCACTATTTGGGGGGTTTATTTTCTTTCAGGTAAACACAGTGCTACATCTCTATATGCAAGTAATTTCTTTCTAAGTGTTTTCCTCAGGTTTATGGAATGGAGTTGAACAAGCAAAGCCTGAAAGGCCATCTGAAAACATTTCATTTCTTTAGAAACTAGCACCACCAGAAAACAGGGGGGTTTTTACAACAGTCTATTCTCAGAAAAGCTGCATGTGTTTGCTTGGCATTTTCATTTTGATGTAAATGTGTATAAATCTGTGGGGTTTCTGAGGATTTTATCCCTTGAACAGAAGAAACAAACCTTGATTTTAACTCAAAACTGTATATGTGAAAAAAAAAATATTTCAGTTTTAAAAAAAAAAACAACAAAACAAACATTTAATTGCAGAAGATTTTTAAAGGAGTTGAAATGATGAATTTATAAACATCTGGGCTAAAGCCAATCTTTGTAAGACAATACCAGATCTGAGAACCACAAAACCAAGAGTTTTTAAGACACAGTGACAGAAGGTCAGGCTGCTAATACAAAATAAGCTGCCTGCAAATCTGAGAACAGTGTCCCAAATTGCTAACACACAGCAACATACAGAGTTGGGTTTCAACATTGTTCTTCATTTCAAACAAGTGTACAGATCTCAGTAAATGTTTAACTTTCCTCCAGCACAACTTTGCACAGCTATGAGTCACTTGGAGTTTGTGGGTTTTTCTCAAGGTTTTACTCAAGATTTCTTTTTACAAATGATTTGGTGAGTTCCCTAGCCATCTAATAGGGTTGGGTAATAGGGAATCTCCATCACCTAATTGTGTAGAAGTGGTATAAGAAAGACGATGTAATTATAAAATCTCTTCATTCTCAGATATTACAAGATGACTCAAGAATGTTTGTATATATAATCTGTATTAAAGGGGAGGTTGGGAGAAAAAGATGCAGGCAGCTATGCACTGGCCAGAGTAATTTAGAAAATATGGAGAACTTTAGAACAGTTCCTCTAAGCTAAAGACAAATACAAAATAAAGGGGAAATAGAATTAAATACTGTAGGCTTTTGAGCTAGACTGATACCCATCTATGTAGAAGTGTAGTAAATCTCATCTAACTTCAGTAAACATCTTTTTTTTATAGATACAAAACTAAGCAATTGAAAATTTTGATTTTAGAAAAGGATTTGTAAGGCTGTACCTCAGTAGTTATTAACACTAGCAATGAAAGGAAAGCTCTTGTACAGGAGAGAGTTGGCTCTGAAGTTCCCAGGATGAGTGTTGGATCTGAATCTTTGATACTTTTTTGAATCAAGGACCGAGACTGGACTAATAACAAAAATTGCTGTTTCAGACAGAAACCGAATAGTTAGAAACACAGACAAATTACTTTGGCAAGTACTATTCTTGGAGCATTGGCCTGATGTGCCTAAATTATTTCTAGCAGAATTACAGGAGTGTTAATGATGCTATTCAAAGTTTTAGTAAGCACATAAAAGTAATTTGTGAAGTTCTACTCATTCATATTAAAAAACCCTGAACTGAAATTGGAGCAGGTGCAAAGAAAGGTTCTGTTCTTACTATTCTAGTAGCTTTTTTACAAGAAAAGTCTGAGCAAGGCATAAAATCATAGAATAGTTTGTGTGGGAATGGACCTTTAAAGATCACCAGGTTCCAACTCTCTTTACCAATGGCAGGGACATCAAAGTCCTGTCCATCCATCTGCTCCTTCAGAAGCGATATTGTATCTCTCCACAACGTTGTACAGCACAGAAAGAATGCCAGGAGGAGGCTGTAATACTAAGGACAAGAGAGGAAAAGAAAATGTGAAGTTCTGATCTGAGCCACAAACAAGTAGATGTAAAATAGTTAATAAACTTTAGTGGGAAATTGGAAAACTATTCTTTTCCATTAATGCAATTAAAGACCAGATCACCTCCCAGTAACAACAGTCAAAGCCAAAGAAGCAGCTACTTTAAAAATCTACCTTGATTAGCTAATTAAGAAACTTACGCAATATGGTTATTCATAATAGCAGGTGGCTTGGCTGAATCCAGTGGTTTTGTCCAGCTGCTGCTCCCAGTTATTGCCTCTCTGAGGGTGGATCTGTAAAGTCTGTGGATGACAGATCGCTGATGTATTACAGATCTACCTTAACTCAAATACTATGTTTTGAAGACTGAACCATGATGCCAGTGTCAGCTCTTTGGAATTGTCAGTTATTATTTTGGTTGCCTGCAGCACATACTTTTCGTTGCAGGTCTAGGCAGTGGTCAGAGCTGATTCCTGTATTCAGGGGTATTAAATTTTCCCACTTTAGAGTTTTTGGCGTATCAGTGAGGAATATGAAAGGCTTAATTATGCCTCTGTGAAGTTGAAATGCTGCCTGTGGTGGGAAGAAAATGCTTTATGGCAACTAGGGGGGCTGTGATGCCCTCAAGCACTGCGGTTACGATGGCTGGGCAGCACTTGCAGGACAGGTCTGGCCAGTGTTCCCCCTACTTTCCTAACTGTCTTTCCCAAAGTGTGCAAGTGAAGGGAGTTCCTTGGGAAAAAATGGAAGGAAAGGGAAAATGCAAAGGGGTATAATCCCACTCTTTGGATGCCTCTTCGTTGGTGACTCTTGTCCATGTTAATGATAACTGTTGCTGAATTTCTAAAGCTCCATTTTGTTGATCTCTTGCTAAGGTTAGTACAGGTTACCACACTGATAAGTGGGGCAATTGCCTTGAACTTGCACTTTCCTTTCTATGCACTATTGCTTTTCTTCCATATTTAAACCCCTGCTAAAGGGTTTGGAAGCTTTGCTTAGAGAATGTTTTTGTTTAGCTGCAAAGCTAAATGGAGAGCTATGAAGGATAAATGCTAGATATGTTACTGTATCCCAGCTCAGTACAATGAAGATAAGCTTTTCACATTGTTCTCTTACTTTCTTACCCCATTTTTTATCAGGCATCAAATAACATTCCTGACTGTATCCAATGCTGTGTAAATCTGCAACGTGCACTGAAGTGGGAGTTGCAATTACATAAACACTTCTGGTGTTTATGCACTTCCCACAGAGCTCTTGGATCCCTTGTGTAACAATCTCTTTCAATAAAGAAAACTGTATAAGCATTAATCATCCAAACGTAGCAGTATCCTATAGTTTGGTGGGTCAGGCAGTTTGCCTGGCTGCTGCAGAATCCAATTTGACATTTTTTTGGCATTGGCAATTCCAGAAGGGGTTGGGTTGGGTGAGTGTGTTGTGTCTATCTGGGACAGAGTTAACTTTCCCCACAGCAGCCCTCACAGTGCTGTGCTGTGTATTGGCAGCCAGAAGGATCTGGTAACACACAGTGTTCTGGGCACTGCTGGACAGGCTCGCACAGCACCCAGGCTGTGCCTGCAACATCCCCCACCAAGGGTCTGCACCCTGGGGGTGAGCAGGATCTGGAGAGGGGACACAGCCAGGACAGCTGAGCCAGGCTAAGCAACGAGATTTCCATACCACGGTGTCTGCTTGGCAATGAAAGTTAAGGGAAAGGAGGAAAGGAGAGAGCAGCAATTATTAAGGCTTTTGTCTTCCAGAGTAACACCTAAGTACAGTGAGGACCTACTTCCTAGGAGGTAGCTGGACATCTACTGCTGATGGAAGGTAGGGAATTAATCTTTTTGTTTTCCTTTACTTTTGTGTGCAGGCTTTGCATTTGCTTTACTAAACTATTGAAACTTTTGGCTTATTTAACTAGGAAGCATGGTGAGTACACATACATTTATGTGTTCTATTCAAGGAGCTGAGCTATTTTTTCTCTACTCTTTTTTGTCTCCATTCATAAACTCCTAGGGAAATGTCACCTAGCACAGTTTGAATTTAAATGACCAGTCATGCTACTGGCTATAACATTCAGGGCTGAGTTTGACATTGTACTGTGGCTGGGTTCAGCTAGCAAATGCTTTTGCAGAAGGGGAGGTCCTGTTCACCCCCTCCTCCATCCCCTTCTGTGTTCCTACCTACCTGTCAGCACTGTCACCTTTACATTGGCTTTGGTGCTCACTGTAACTGTTATGAAGCTGATTTAAGTAGCTAACCTGACAAAAGGTCTTTGTCAAAGTAGTTTGTCAGTGTATGTCTCAGCTGGCACATGGGGAAGCGGGAGAATGTGACCAGGAGCAAGGAGTGTGAGGGATGTGAAGCCACCCCACTTCATTGATCGACTCTTCCATATTGTCAAGATGCCACAGCTCTAGTCTCAAACACAGAATGTGCTGTCTGGCAACAAGCTAGTTGCAGACAGAAGGTTTTCGTGGTGTCAGAGATAGGAATGTTCATAATTTGTGTCAGGGCACAGCCCACATTGCCCAATTAAACCTAGTGAATATAGCCAGGTTCAGCCATGCCTCCTGATGTCCAGACAAATCCATAGGGATGAAGCAGGTCAAGGATCAGGTCAGAAGGTCAAGTTCAAGGCTCAGGGTCAGAGTCCAGATTAATGAGGTGCCTGGCCCAGCAGAGTCATGGCAGCACAGCTCAGGTGGGGCCAGTATGAGGCCCTCAGCTTAAAAGCCACTGCAGAGCAAAATGGGGAGAGCACCCATGGGTGCTTCTCAGCAGACCTTCCTGGGAGAGCTGTTTTCAAGGCTAGACACTTGCACCATTATTGAAGCTGATCCTGAGCTCAGGCACCCAAAACCCCTGACAGGGGGAAGGTAGAAAGGGAGTGCTCGGAGCTCTGGAAGCTTTCAGAGAGCATGTATTAGCTCAGAGCTAGAACTGCAGTGAAGTAATAAATGTTTTGATGGGGTGGAGGGCCATGTGTATGATACATTTTATTCTCCAGTACCTACAGTATCTGATTTTTCTATTCTCTATAGCATAGATAGAGAATCAAATAACCCATTAACTCCAAACATCATTTGTTTTCTCCAGAAACAAAAAAATTGTTTGGAAAAAGATAGTCACTGTCTTACAGTTAGAGCTACACATAGCATCATATTTGGTATCTTCTTTCACACACAGTAAACACAATAGTCCCACAGATGAGCTGGACTGTACATTCACAATATGAAGTCTTGTGTTCTGCTGTGTATTAACTTTGAATGGGAAAGGTGGAATGTAGGATCCAGGATCTTCACTGTCACATTAACCAGCCATAAATAAACACAACAGGATTTATAGCTGCTCATATGGGACTGTGGTTCTCTTTCAGATTCATAAAGCCTTTAAAAAAATCACATGTATAAAGCAAGAAAACACATAGCCTTACAAAATTCTGGTTCTATCTTTCACTCAATTACTATACACAGGACAATGACACAGTTCATGAATTATGAATAAGTCATTACAACATTTAAAGAAAAATGTGGTCTAAAACCAGCTTACATTTAAAAGGTTCTGGCCTTACAAGATGAATGTACTTGTCATCATAATACAGTGGAATTATTCTCTTAAGTAAATTAAAATAATACACTTCATCTTTTGAAATGTCTTTGGGTCATCAGAGCTCTCTGTTGACTTAGTTTTAGATTTTCTTATATTTATTCTGCTTTAACATATTAAAACTGTATTTGGTCCACATTAAGAAAAAAAAGCTAAGTTTTAAAATCCCACTGATGTCACTTAGTAAATAATTGTGTGACTGCCCATTGGCAGTCTTGACCTAGTCTTAGAGAATATCACTGACGTTAGTCTTCCTTCATGTTGCTTAGCATTCTGAGTCAGAAAGATTGTTTCCAGAACAAAGTTCTGTTTCAGTATCCTGCCAGTCAAACAAGACTAGATATGAGATGGAAGAATAAAAAGGTTGTATTTGACTCATTCTTTGCAGTCTACATGTATAGGTGATCAATCTTTTTTTCACTACAGTTAGAAAATACCTAATTTTTCTGTACACGAATAAAATCGTGATATGTTTATGAGAAAATGTATTTTGGAGGTTTCATAATTTTTTTAAGTTTATAAACTATGCATCTCTTTTTAAATTATATTTAAGTAGAAATAATATATAAATGTGTGTAGTTCCAAAGAATTCTGTTCTCTCTATACTTTCCTATACAAACTATGGTCTTGCTGCTTTAGTCACTCAGATCTGTTTTAAGATTAAGTCACCTGCTACAGATAGAACAGTGATACTAGATTAGTAGTGACTCGTGTCTGACTCTATCAGACTTTTAAAATTAAATATAAAACATACATCCACTTTTCTGTTAGGCTTCCAAAGATGAAAACATACTTATCTCATCAAATTCACTGTTCCTGTGCATGAGATTTGAAGGTATGAGCAAAGGTAGCTTTTGATATTCTGAGTCATGTAAGACTCATGCAAAACTTAAATTTACAACACCTCCCGAGTTTGGTGAAGGTGGCTGGCTCCATTTCCATAGGAATACCTCTAATTAGAGATATGCTAACTTGTGTTTTTTCTGCAATCTTCTCTCTTTTCCTATTCCTCCTCATGTAAATAACAATCAAAGGTTTTTTGTCATCATCTTTCATTTTCTTACGCAACTCACTCCATTCTAAAATGATGAAATAACTTCTTACTTTGAAGTACAAAGTTTTTGATTTTGCTTTTGTCATTTAGGATCAAAACATCTTTCATAATCTTTATATACCCTTTCTAAACCAACTCCAAATACCTACTGATTGCTGCCATGCCCTAAATTGATAGTAAAATTTGACATGAACTTATCATGGTATTCAACACCTTTTTTCACCTTTTTTTGCCCCAGTGTTCATGAGCAACTGCTCAGTCACATCACCCATGTTGCAAAAGTCAAGCATAGGGACAGGGAGAATGAAGAACCACCTGCTGTAGGAGATCAGGTTCAAAAACATCTAAGAAACCCGAAGGCACACAAGTCCATGGGCGCTGCAAAGGGAACTTTTAGATGAAATGGCTAAGCCAGTATTGATCATACATGAGAAGTCATGGAAGTTGGTGAAGTTCCCACTGACTGGAAAAAAAGAGAAACTTAACCCAAAGAGGGTAAAAAAGGAAAAGCCTAGGGGCTACAGGCTAGCCAGTCTCAACTTGGTGTCCAGCAAAATCATGGAGCAGATTCTCCTGGAAGCTATGCTAAGCCACATGGAAAAGAAGGGGTGATTGGTGACAAGCCAGCATGGCTTCACTAAGAGCAAATAACACCCCACAAATTTGGTGGCTTTCTGTGGTGGAGTTACAGTGTTGGTGGACGAGAGTGACTGGCATGACATCATCTACCTGGACTTATGCAAAGCGTTTGACACCAATCTGCACAACATCCTTGTCTGCAGACTGGAGAGGCATGGATTTGATGGATGGACCATTCAGTGGATAAGGCATTGGCAGGATCAACACCTTGATGTCCAAGTGGAGACCAGTGACAACCCATCAGGGTTCAAGATCTTTGTTGGTGTCATAGACAATGGGATAGAGGGCATCCTCTTCAAGTTTGCTGATGACACCAAGCTGTGTGGTGAACACACTGGAGGGAAGGGATGGCATCCAGTGGGACCTGGACAGGCTCCAGAGGTGAACTCATGTGAACATCATAAAGTTCAGCAAGGCCAAACGCAAGGTCCTCCACCTGGATAGGGAGAATCCAAAGCACAGGTACAGACTGGGCAGAAAATGAACTGAGGGCAGCCCTGAAGAGAAGGACTTGGGGCTGCTGGTGAATGAGAGACTGAACCGGATCCAGCAATGTGTGCCTGAAGACCAGAAAGCCAAAAGTGTCCCAGGCTGCATCACAAGCAGTGTGACCAGCAGATTAAGGAAAGTAATTCTTCCCTTCTATTCTGCCCTTGTGAGACCCAACTTGTAGTGCTGCATTCAGCTCTCTGGGTCTGCAGCATGAGAAGGACATGGGACCTTCCAGAGGAAATCCAGAGGAGGCCACCAAGATGGTTAGAGGGATGAAACACTTCTCTTACAGACAGACTGACAGACCTGGGATTTTTCAGCTGATAGGAGAGGAGACTCCAGGGAGGCCTTATAGCTGCTTTCAGTACCTAAAGAGTCTAGAAGAAAACAAGAGAAAGACTTTTCCAAAGGGCTTGTAATGACAGGAGAAGGAAGGATGGCTTCAAATTGAAAGAGGGTGACTTTAGCTTAGATATTAGGAAGAAATTCTTTACTGTGAGGGTGGTGAGGCATTGGAACAGGTTGCCCAGAGAAGCTGTGAATGCCCCATCCCTGGAAGTGTTCAAGGCCAGGTTGAACAGGGCTTTGAGTAACCTGGTTTGGTGGAAGGTGTCCCTGCCCATGGCAGGAGGGTTGGAACAAGATGAGCACCAACCCTTGCCATGTCTGAAGCTCTTCCTCTTTTCTGTGTGTAAATATGAGTTGTCCTAGTTCTAAATTCTATTGGGTCAGGAAAAGAGAGTGATATATAGAGAACTGCTAAACAATGATCTGAGAAGAATGTCATGACTTTATGAATACTGCATATACTTAAGTTTCTGAAGTGCAGTTATTACAGTTTGGGGTTTGTGAATTTACTGTGAGTGTACATATATCAAGCTTTAAAGGAACTGTGAGAATAATAAACCTGAAGACAATCAAGTGTCTTAACATCTTCCAACAAAGCATTTGAGGATCATGCTTTCTTTATAATGCACTTCAAAGATTCTGCCAGAGTGACGTAGTTGCGTAGTCAGGTCTTGGAATTATATGAAAAAAAAGAACAGTAAAGAAAAAAGCTTTTTATGGATTAAGAAAAGAGGAGGGTGTACTTGTCAGGTGATGTTCTCATTGGAACAGTCTCAGGTCCTGGAGATGTATCTGAGAGCAGTTAGGCTTTCCCTTGCCTTCAGGTAACAATGGGGCTTAATGAAAGGAAGTGTGTAAATGGACTTTTTGGGATGGAGCAATCCAAGAGATAATGCATTGCTCTGTAGAAGTTGTCTAGTAACAGCTAACCAAAATCATTGCTTTCAGAGGATGCAGATGCTGTCTAAGTGCTTAAGCAAAAAAGCTGAATTCATGGAAAGACATGGACAGACTTATTTCAAGGGAAGCCCTTGAAATCAAAGTCTTCTCTGCTCCTGAGCACACTCTTTTTGTGAACCTAATATGGTCTGCAGATAGACCACATTCTTCAGGTGTAATGGAATACTAATTTGGGGTTGTAGAAGATCCCTCTGGGCCTTACTTCATGCATTCTGAATTAGCTATTCTGCCTTTTCAGAGATTTTTCTGGGTGGCCCTACAGATGCAGAATTCGGTAGGCATCATTTGACCATAAGATAATCATTAAAGGCTTGAGGCTGCTTTACCATTGGCAAGTTCTGTTCCTGTAACCTTTTCTGCAGCAAACATGCTCAGGTCCATCGAGTAAGTCTGTAGTACAGTTAATGCTGTCCTAACATCACTGCTGTTTTCCGCAGAGGCAACATGCACATCTGGACCAGAAGTATTGTTAAGAAATACATAACTATAGCTGTTCTCTGGAGAAGTCCTAACAACATTGCATCACACTCTGGTAACTTATAAGCTATTCTGGGCAATTCATGTTCAGCTTTATTATATACTTCATGAAACACTGTGATTCATGTATTTCACAACTTCAGAGTCATCCTGTAGGCTGTGAGCTTAAATTGGTCCCATGCAGAGATTGACAGTCCAGAAATGAATATTCTGACTTGGGTTCTTACTGCCTATGCTAAGCTTTTCTTTCATATGGAATGATCCCATATTCTGGTTATGGGTTCTTACCAGTTACTTGGTTGCACTGTCATGTCATTTAAGGCCTACTGGTATTATCCATAAAATCAGCTTGATATGAGCCTGCATAAAATTACTGGAAGGCAGCTGAATAGTTTGCAGTCCATGAAAGGACTTAAACAGCAATGGTTAGTTGTGTGTCCTAGCCCACACTTAAGCTGTTGCCAAGCCTGAGACTAACTTTGGTTACAAAGCCACCGGTCTAGGAGGAAAAGATCATGCTTAAGTTTTGCAACACTGTGACTTGCCTTTTCTTTTACCTAGCCTTGAGACTCTAAATCCACTGTCTTCATCCCTTGCAAACCCTTTCATCTTTCTCCTCCTCACCTATTTTCATGGCTACAGACAGAAAAGAGGTAGAGCCAGACAGCCAAAACAGACTTGGCTGCCTTCATGTCCAAAATGCTATTGGACATATTTGGTGTAGGTGTCAAGGTGTCAGCATCAGCAGTGGCCTCTGAGAAAAGAAGTGAGGGGCTGCCCTCTGCCAAACACAGCTGGTTCCAGCTGGGTCCACAACAGACCCACCACAGGACACAACTGAACCCATCAGCCAAGTTTGTGGCATCTCCATGAAAACACATTGAAGAGAGGGTGAAACAGTGCATGGAACAATTCTTGAGGGACTGCAGCCAAAGGGAATACCTGTGGTGGAGCAGGGGAGCAGAGTAGGACAAAAGCACAGGAAGGAAGAAGTAGCAGAGATGAACTAGTGTGTATTGACCATAATCCACCACGCCCCCATTTCCCCTGGTCTGCTTTAGTGATGGGGATTAAAGGAATTCATGAGTGAAGGAGTGAAACTGAGGCTGAGGAAAAGAGGTGTGAAGAAAAGGTGCTGTTTTAATTTTGTCTTTGTTTCTTCTCACCATCCAAATCTATTTAATTGGCAATAAATTAAATTAAATTAAATTGATTTCCCCAGATTTGATCTGTTCTGCCTGAGATGGCAACTGGTGGCTGATTTCCCTGTCTTTACCTCCATTTGCTAGATTTTTCAACATAATTTTGACTCCTGTCTTGTTGAAGAGAGGCATTAAAAAAGGCTTTTTCCTGGGTTTTATTTCAGTCATTTTATGATAAGCAAGCTGGCTTGCTTGGCTTTGACACTCTTATTTAGATAGACCTAATTTCTCTATGAACTCCGAAAACACTCTGCTCAAGGTTCAGTCTAATGGGGCACACAGGAAATTTCTCTCTATCTGAATATGGTTTTCCTTCCAAGAGTTGATGCCAGCAGGGCTTTTCCTTTTTTTTTGTGTGTGTGTGTTTTGGTTTTTTTGTTTTTGTTTGTTTGTTTCTTTGTTTGTTTTTTTTTTCTTTGCTGCCCAGATTTTCCTGCTTTTTTATTTTTCTGTCAAGAGTAAGTGAGGAGCTTCTGTAATAGCTGGCAAGTCATTAGAGACCCAAGAATGACATCCATATTTCCCCTTTTCCAGTCTTAATGCTGTGTAACCCAGTTCTACTGCCCTACATGTTCTTCCTCTGCTGTTTCTAGCATATACAATTGGTGCTGCTCTGTCTTCTGTAGGACACTGCAGGCCTACCTTTAATTCAGCTCATGATATGCTTACCCAAAGCCAGGACTCCCTTTTCCAGGCAATATGATGATAGTATTGGAGTGAAGAGATTATGCCTGCAGCCTGGAATGCCTTACAAGAGAAGATGGCATGATATGACAGGGTCCCTGGCCTCTGTCTGAAATAATTCTTTGGAGAAAGCACAGGGCAAGGCTGCCAGTCCTTGTTGTTCTAATCAGCCTCCTCCATTTGGCCAGAGCATCTCTGACAGCCTTGCATGTGTCTGCTTGCTAGCACACGTGTTTTTCCGTAGTGACTCAAAGCACATTCAAGAAGCATTGCAGTGGAGATTTCACTATAAGAGCATGACTAGGCTTGGTGCTGAGCACTGCTGAAGTGCTCAGGAACCACTGGCTCAGGACACTGCCCCATCCTTTGTACCATCCTTAGGGATGCCTTATTTCCAGAACTGTGATCTACTGCACTGTCTTGCAATCTTTGTCCTCTGTATTAGGCGATAATGAAACAGACTCCTTAGAGCTCTACTTCTTTTCGTGCTTGGCTAAAGTTTGTCAGACAGATGCTTCCAGAGGGAATTTGATTTCTCTTCATGTGAGGCAACAGGCTGGGTGGAGGCCAGTAATCTGGATAGCACTGATATGCCATTCCAGGAGGAGGAAGGGGTGTCCCAGCCTGATGGATTCAGCTGGTAATTGTACCTCGTTGTTTCTGAATTGCAAACCTAGATGAGCTGTGGAAGAATTATTTGGAACAGTAGTGTACCAGGATATCCAGAGCTATGTGTGGAGGTATCTGCAGCATATCTTTAGGACCTTTCTGTATTCTTCTCCATCACGTTATGGTGATGAACTCATGCACTGTTACAGGCCTGAGGATCTCTAACTAGAGTTCTTCCCACTCCTGTCCCAGTTGTCCTTGTACTCAGATTTATTATAATCTTAGTTTCTTTAGTTCTATCTAGTCCATTTATGGCATGTAGGCACTGATGTCCATGTAGTAGGTGGCATTTTCAAAAACTTGATCCTACCTGCACAAATGTCTTAAATAAAGCAAGAAAAGTGCTATACTCCCACTGGATTCATGCTGGTTTTGTTCCCAGCGCTGAAATGTATTGCAGCACATTCTCCATTGTGCAGGAGGGTACTCTGGAAAGTACAGTAAGTGTTGGGCATTCAAGTGGTTTCACTGGTGCTCTTGGGGAGTGTCTTGAAAATGCAGAGGCTTGCTTCTCTTCTACAACTGCCAGAAACCCTCTGGTACTTCAGATGTAGAAAAAGACTGGGCATCCTCCATTGCTTACAGAATTTCTTCTCTTGTTGGCAGTACAAAATGTTCCCTTTTTACATAATTATGAAACTCTCTTGTGTTTATACATAAGCAAAGAATTATATCCTTTTGACAATGAGCAGCAGGCCTATCCACTCTATAGATTGTTTTACTGCTTTTCTTTCTTCTATTTTTTTTTTCCTTAAATCAAAACCTTATCCAGTCCCTCAGTAAGCTTCCATTTTAGCCTGACAGACTTAGGTCATTAATCTTTCTGTTGTGGTCTGGAAAACATCCCCAGACTCATTCCCAGATGTTTTGTTCACTTTCTTATCCAAAATGCACCCTGTTGGTGAATCTAAAATTTTAACCCAATCATAGGTACTTTTTATTCACAGTGACATTACAAACTGAGTGTTTTGCAGATCATTTGCAAACTCAATGCATAAATAGCTTCACTACATCATGAAATTTGCCATATTGAATTGCCTTAATTTGTCTGCTAAATTTGTCCATCACCACCACTACTACCACACAAACACATACTGGTTTCATTTTCATATTGGCTTGTATCTCTATATGAGAATTAGCTTGTCTTGGAGGACCAAAACTACTTTAATGACAACACATATGTTTGCTGAGGAGCTCCATTGGAGCAAGATCTAGCCCCTATTTTTAAATCCTCTCTAGCTTTCATTCAAATGTAGCTGTTTTTTTCTGGGCAACATTGGTTCTGTACAATTTCTGCATACCATGACATTGGCCACAAATGAACACTTTTTAGTTACCTGAAGTAAAAAAGTTGTTTGTCTATGATCTGGAAATGTGGTTTTCTGGCAAGTGGACCCTGAGAAATGCCAATAACATGTTAAAAAGGAAGGCTCTTTGATATTTAAATACTTCACTCTTATTTGTGCTGTGTATTACTTTGATTTGCTTCCCTAGTCCTTCAGAACAATGGAAAATACTTTAGAATGCTTTAAAATATGCTTGTCTCTTCCATCACAGCACCTCTGTTTGGTTAATGGCTTCTAGAAAGCTGCATGTTCTAAGTAACGTGTAAATGATCTGTGGCACGTAATTTCGTTTTCTCAGTTGCTGTAGCAACACCACACTGAACTATGCAGTCGTCAGTAGTCTGGGCCACCAACTCTCGTGTTTCTAAAGGATGGTTTACTCATTATGAAGACTATTAGAAATGAATGCTGAAACTGATAATTGGCTATATAAGCAATTCCAGCAGAAGAATGTGCATGACGAAGCATTACACTGAATAGGTCTATCATTTAATCTGTATATTGAGGTCCATACAAAAATCCTTCAAGTATCCCTCACCTCCTCTTTGTCTGTGCAAGTATATATTTACCAGTTTTACATGCTTGCAATGAAAAAAAGATGCTTCAAAGGCAGGTTAAGCCTGAGAATCAGAAGTTCTTTGCAGAGACCTGTGTAATTCTGTCCTACATCTGCAATACTCAACTTGCATAATGCTACTGTGTCTGCCATGCTCTTTCTTTTTCTGTGTGCAATATGCTGGCATAGATTTGAGGAAAATCAATAGAGAGATTATACCTTTTAAACAGCAGTCAAAATATCTTTCCTGTGAGAAATAAGATGCAATATTAAGAAGCACAGGTCTGGAAATTAAAAGTAAAATTAGCATGGTTAAGTAAGATCTAGATGAAGGGTGATGTGTTTTAAATTTTGTATGAGTAAAAAGGAAACACTTATATGTAAATCTGTGAATTTATTTTACTAGACGAGTGTAACCAAAGAATTCTTACTAGTCCAGACCTAATTGTTAGAGAAAAAAATAAGAATACAATATCAGAAAAAGTCTCAAAAACAATACAATGTAAATTGTTGTGCACAGTATTCCTTGTATCTACCTCTTTTTCTCTGCTTATCCTTTTGCCACCTCTTGCTGCTGAGGTCAGCAATGGTAGTCTGCCTGAGGTGTTCCAGGTCTTTCAGAGGACTGAAATGTTGATGCTGTGCTCATTTGCTGTTTTTCACTATGAGGAATAGGTTATTGCTTTCTACACATTCCCTTCTGTAGGATAAACTTCAATCCATTTGACCCATTTTTCTGCTTGCTAATGTTCTGCACCTTGCTGTTTACTCATTGGTCTGATGGTTTACATTACATCAAAGCTGACTTGATGGGCTTTACGTATTTTGGATATTGTTCTTCATTGCTTGCATTTTGCTCAGCAAGTTGTGGCCTGTTGGTGAATTGTTTACAGACCTTGGATTGGGTCAGCTTGTCCCCCATTTCTTGTAATTCCTTTGCATGTCTGACTCCTTTTGCTCCATTCTCTGTCCTTATTCTCAAGGTTTCAGCAATCAGACCAGGCTTGTCCTCTACGCTGTGGCATTATGCCACTATTAAATATTTCATCGTCTCAGAATAATTATGTGTTACTATCATATATAAATTTATATACTAAAAAAAAAAGTGAGAGAGAGAGAACTGAAAACTAAAATAAACTAGAAAAATTATTTCTTCACCTAAGTAAGCCCCCCAGAAAGGGGCAGATAGACTAAGAAAAGTTCAAAGTATGCCTGAGAAGCCTTGGTCCTGTGGACTTGCAAAGTCAGGACAGTCTACTACCTGTTGTTATCAATGGCAGGAGTGTATTTACAGAGCCGCAGGGTTACAGTAGAGGACAGCTATGCCTTTAGAAAAAAACAGTGTTGAATTTGATATGCAGTTTGATCCTAGACCACAGGTTCTGTTATGTAAAGTGTATGTAAACACAAATAAAGAAATAGAAAGTCTCACATCGGTATGAGGAAAACCAAATACTGGTAATTAGAACTGACACAAATTTTTTCTGTTTACTTGTCAAGTAAATGCAAGGTAACTATGGCAATTATTCAAAGCATGGACACTCTTGAAAGAAAATAATTGAAGTTGTTGTTCACTCAGTAAACTTTTACATAAATAATCCCTCTATCATTAACTTTTGTGAATTACAGTTCATAATAATGAGACAGAAGTTGATGATTTGAAAATAACTTGGGTATTAAAATGTTGCTTGAAATTCCATTCTAATCAGGAAATACTTAAGTTTTATTTTCAGGGGTGATTCTGACTGTGTTGTTAAGTGTGCAATCTTCACATGGTTTGTTTCATAATTTGTGAGGAATTTTCTTGCATCACATTTTTCCTCTTAGTTGAAGATGTATCACTCCTTACTATGCTAGAATCATTCCAGTTAAAGTTGGCACAACTGGCAGTGAGATCAGGGAGATATTCTTGGTCTTCTATCAGAAGCTGTGATTTTGTTTTTCTTTAATCATTGCAGTTTTTCAGGTGCTCCATTTCACAGAAAACCTGTTAATTTGAGCTTTATGGGGTTTTTATTTTACCCAATGAAGCAGAAAACTACTGTCTAGAAGTCAGGTGTCAAGTATGTATCTTCTGCTAATGCTAAATTCAGTGAGATTTCTCTGTATATGCTGATCTGAATGTGAATAATGCATAACGGAAGAAGAGATTAAATTATACAGGAGGTCAATATAGCCATTACAATAGCTCAGTATTCAACTTTGAGGATTAATTGCCATGTTTTTGTTACTTGTCATTGTTAAGGATCAGATAATGGTTAGGAATACTGCAGGGATCTACAATAGAAGAATGTATATTATTTTTTTCCTGCCACATAATATTCCTTAAGGATTGATTAAAAACAAAATAAGTTTATCATTTTGGATTCTTTACACGTTAATTACAAAGTTTATTTGACTTAAATGCCTGGTGTCATTTTTATATCCTCCTTCTCCCAATGGAAAAATTGTGAGCTGGCATTCACAGACACTAAAAGATTGAACTAAAACTGATAAATAAATCAAATCAGGGTTTTGCACTATAAAAGGGGGAAAATGAAGACACCAATGTGTTTTGTTTTGGAATTTATTTAATTTTCTGATTCAAAGCTGGAGATCTTTTTCAGAATTCATGGAAAATGTTAGTACTGAATTTGGTGTTTGGCATTAAAAGTGGATCCTGGCAGTGTGTCATGGAAGGAGTAATTCTGTAATTAATAGAATTTTGTCTTCAGTCTGAAGAAACTGAATACATATGTTCACTGTAAATTTTTTTCTTGATTCATGTAGAGTTGCCATTTTTTATTGTCAGTAACATTGATTTTGATAACAATAGTTGCTGAAGACAATTTGCAAGTTACATATGTGGTCTTACAACTTGAGCTTCTTGCAGTGTCACTGTTGGAGTTTGCCTGAGTTCCAGTTAGTGCAGGCACTGTTCTGGTGTAGAAGTACTTGAAAGCCAATGCACTTTTTTGTCAATAGCCATTGTAATATTTAGCTAAATTGGAAAAAGAGTGAGCAAGAAGGAGAATCTGTGTTCTTAATACAGAATTAGGAAATAAATGTTATTCATGCATTATTCATGCAAATGTTATTAAATGCTCTATTAGTAAATAACAGTTGCTTTCTCAGGAAAAAAAAAAGGATTTATACAAACTCTAAAACATTTGAAAGGTGTGTATTTCAACCAAGCAATATCCTAATTAAAATTTGTCTTCTTCAAATCTTCATCAAAGATCAGATACCCTGATCTTGCACCACATGAATCTTAAGTATTTTAGATAAGATCCATATTTTTCCCTGTAGTCTCATTATTAGGTATCAGTGTAATCAAGCAGAATAGAAGAGGATAACTTTTTAAATAATGACCTGGAATGTCTAGAAAGACTGGCTCTATTCAGCATGCTGAAAACATGCCTAATTCATAATAACAATATAGCTCCTCTTTCCCAGTTACAAAATACATTTAGTGCTCCTGACCCAAAGTAATTTTTAGTCATATCCTTGAAGTTTGCAGATCAAACCTAAGCACACTGAGAATGGAAAAGCCCTTAAGTCCAACCATATGCAAAACTGTAACAATAATAGAGCATGATGCTCCTCCCTCACGTACCAGTCTCCTTGAGCTCCCCCTGGGGCAGCCCCAGCTGCCTCACAAGCCCGTCATTGGAGACCTTTTCTTTCAGGGCAGCATTAACAACAGGAGCTGCAAGAGGGACTTGAACTGTACCTGTATCTATCTGCTGAGTCTCTGTTCCCAGCATTTGCTGCACCATGCACAACCTGTAATACAGTGGAATAAAATCAACACTTGGGATCTCACGTCCACAAGACTTTTGGACAAGTGGAAACTGAAATTATCCAGGCCCAAACCCAGTTAATATCTTTTCCTCTTCGAGAGTATGTGAGATACACCTTATCAAGCAACAAAAGCTCTTTGTTTCATCATTATATAAACAGCTGCTATTTCAATTGAAGCTCAGTTACATATGTATGTTCATACATACATCTTCATCTAACATCAGATATCCTGAACTTGCAGCACACCAATCTTAATTATAAGTTTGTTATATCAGATCTGTAGTTTTCCTGGTAGTCTCATTATTAGCTATCAGTGTAATCAAGCAGAATAGAAGAGGATAACTTTTTAAATAATGACCTGGAATGTCTAGAATCATACATGCCATGTGTATGTACCCATGGTACATACGTATGATACCATATCAATAAGTCCTAGATCTATTTATAACCTTGTTTAAATAAAACCAAGGTTAACAGGTTACTGATATTTTTCAAGGATTTTGCAAAGATAAGCCATCCAATGACTTGTGTGTTCTATCTCTAATAATTCCTCCTTTATTTTAAAGTAACCTTTTTTCTCTTAGCAGCTTGCCCATGGTTTTTGCTCATCTTTTCTGTATGCCAGCTGTCTGTATGTCGGAAAAAATGCTTTGAAGTTTGTGTATCATGACAGTAAAACTAAAATATGTTATAGCAAGCTTGTTCATTCATAGATATTTTATGTGGTATCACATCTACCTTTTTAGCAAATGTATAGATTCAGAGCTGAAAGAGTTCCTGCACTAAAGCAGTATTCCTCTACATAGTCTTCAGGGATTTGTTGAGAAAAAGTAGATCAAGATGAATGGATCAATGCACTTGTGACTAAGTCACAGATTGTAGCATAATACTTAAAGGAAATCTTCTGAAAATTAAAAAAAAATCAGCAGTTACTACCTCTAATACATTTAATATTTCAACAGAACATTTTTCAGCTCTATGCTCTATGCACAGTCTTCTTTGTTGTGGGAAGGGATGCAATTCACACTTTCAGCACAGAATTCCCTGCTACTGAGATTCATGTTTTCATGTCACTTCTGGGCTACAGTCAATCTCAGTTCTCAGTGCCAAGTATACTTTTTATCTACATCTACTTTCCACAAATCTTTCCTAAGTAATTTTCTTGCTAGTTTTCTCCATAACTTCCTTAACTTGACCTGTTGTTTTACTTTCAGAATTGTGTTTGTCTACATTGTCTTCTTTAGCCAATAAGGTGCTAGAATAACCAAGCCAATCTGGTAATTTCTTCTTACTCTTACCTTGTTGATCCTCATTATCCTGTGACAGGGCAGAGGTGCTTGTTTTCCTACAAAGGCACTTGGATTGGTAAGAGCAGAGGGATGAATGTTTTCTGACTGAGTGGGGTTTTGGTGCTTTTGTAGAGTCACACAGTGAAAGAAAATACTTTCTTCACTACCTCACAGCTACAGAATTTATTGTAAATCTGCTTTACAGTGGTGGTGTACATGCATCTGAGGGCTTCCTTTCCTGGGTGTGTAAATCATTAACAGAACTGTATGTGTGGTCGGTAGTCAGCTTATGGTTTAAGTAAGTAGTGCTTACTTTTATCTAGGACACATGTACATAACAAAGCATAAAACTGGTAAAATTCCACTTCAGCAATGCTTTGTCTCTAGCTGCAGAAATGACATCTAGACTTTTGTACATACAATAATTGTTCGAAATATAAAGACTCCTTTGCCTTATAGATAAATCCAGCCACTGAAAAGCAGCTCCTGCACAGAATCTTCTTAGGCTAATCTTTTCCTGCTTCATGCACTTCTCCTGTAGTCAGTCCATTCAGGCCTTTTATTTCCTTAAAGAGAATGAAATCAGCTTGTCCTCACCCTTGAGGACTATACAGTCCTCCTGCAGTTACTCACACAACCCCTCCCTAACCTGTGTCTCCACTCTTTCATGCTATCCTGTCTCACGATTATTGTTCTGTGCCCATTTCCATCAAATATATTGAGGTCAACATAAACTTTGTCTTTTCTCTTTCTTTCCTCAGTATAAAAAAATCATTTGAGCAACAAGTTAATACTCCATCCGGCTGTGACAGGCAGTGGAGGCTTAAATTTATTATCTGAGTTTTGTGATATTCAAGTTTATTTCTTTCACAGAAGTTTTTATGAAAGACTCAGTGTTGCCATTGTTGGCTTCCAAGGATACTTTTATCAACAGTTATTTCTTCTAGAAGTTCTTCCAAACTTCTTCATTTTTGATTTTATGTTTGATCCACCTTAGCTTGTAAGGCATTAGCCCCAGGAATGCATCTTTACCTGAAATTTAAAAATAGCATGTAAATATGTGATGGTACAGAAATTAGTTTTATCACCAGCTCACTTAAAAATATTATGTTGTGCAAAATTAGTTTACATTAATTCATTTTAATCCTTAAAAATCTAACTATATATCATCTTTGAAACCGAAATGTTTTTTAAAGGAAAGGTTAAGTTTTTACCTTTTTTTAATGAAGGAGGCAGCATACAGTATTTGTCATACAAGATCTGATGCTGAAATACCCCTCCACATTTTATTTTCAGCCATATTCAGTGTATATCACTAGCTATGCCATCATAGAACATGGAAATAATAGTAATTTCTGTATGGGTCATGAGAAATTATGAAGCTTTTATGAAATTTGGCAGAGAAAATTATAAGTTGTACTGAATTTTTTATATGCATTTAAATTACCTCCATGGAGTTGAAATCACCTGTTTACTATTAGACATTAACAATTTGTCCACTTCTTAATATCAATAGTCCCTTATTTATCTGAATACGGAGAAGCATCTGAAAGATTATACCAGCTGATGCTAAAGGTGTCTTTTCAGAAAATGTAGAGTAGACAAACACAACCAGAGAATGTAAAAAACAAGTACATGGGCATTGACATTCAAAAATGGGGCAGGTAGATATGTCAAGAGAGGAATCCCAAGGGATCTTAATGGTTTATTTATTATGACAGTGGGGAAACACTAAGAACTGGTAACTGACTTTTCATTTCAGTTGTTCATACTCAAAAATAGGGAGATATTTTTTATCTTCGAATAAGTTTAATAGGTATTACTGGTGCCCTGCTGCATTATCATATTAGAAAATTTCTAAGCCCATTTCCAGAGTTATTCCATACAAGCAGCAGGGGGTTATTTAAAACAAAGATGTTAAATTTTCTGTGATCTAGAATACATTCTGAGTTAGAGTGCAAGTTGTTTAGTTTTTCTCAAGTAGTCACAAGATACTTATATATGAATGTTGTATGAGAAAAAACGATTTACATTCTCTGTACAAGTCCAGGAACAACATCAGCAAAACTTGCAAGGCTTATTCCACATGAGCAAAAACAAACAAAAAACCAAACAAAACCAACAAGAACAAAAAAGAGAGGAAAGCACTAAGAGAATTTCAAAACCTTACTCTGTTTTCTGGTTTTCCCTAAAGGTGAGATGATGCCTACCCATCTCTACCCATCAAAGTTTATTACATCCATCCATGAGGAAGTAGCAACAGTCTCTTGCCATAGTAAAGGGAATCATTTATGTGCTCCCAAGGCCATGGGTTGGTATCTCTAGCCTTAGGGTCTTAGGGGCTAGGAACAATGAAGTGATAATTGGATACTGATATAACTGCATTTATTTTAACAGTTGTAAACCTAAACATTTGTTGTCTAGTGGTCTTACTTAACAGGCAAACAATCTTTCTCTAATCGGCCAGTAAGCCATGTGGCATAACCTGTAATAGGAGATAATGGCATTAAAAGAAAAGCATTAGGAGCTGGGAACATGGAGCCCTTATGAAAATGACAATGAAAAATGAACTCCTACCTATGCTAATCTTTTTCATCTGGAAAGTAGGCAGCTGTATCAAGCTAAGCTCTTTCTAATCTTGCCAATTTCAGAATTACTTTATCCCTAAGCATGAAATGTTCTTGAACTATTTTATCTGCACACAAAGTTTGAATAGGTTTTGTTTTAGCAGTGATCTGGCTGCTTTTTTTTTGTTTGCTTTTTTTGGGGGGGTGGGGGGAGGGGTGGGTGTTGGTTTTTTGGGTTTTTTTGTGCTGCTTATTCTTGTGCAACTTTTGGAGTGTTCATCCCAAACCGACCAGGGAAGGCTGATAATATTACACCAATTAAAATGTATAGTCCTTTTCCAAGCCAATACTAAAATCCTGAATTTAAAGGCTGTTTTTCATTATCAGCCATTTGTCCTGAGAGTGTGAGAGCCCACAAGCTGGTTTGCAATCTTTGATGAACTCCTGGTACTGTTTACCCTGCCTAGTTTATTTGCACCAGAGTGGGTTTCTAACTGCATCCATACAAATATGATATGAAGAGAGGGAGATCAAGATGTCTACTTTTAGTATTTTGTGGGGGCTTTTAGATCTGTTTGCTGTCCCAGTTGACAGTTCTATGGGAACTGATGAAATTTCTCTTATTTTATAAAACATTCCAGAAAAAATAATCAAAACTGTTGTTCCAAGTTGAGGCTGTTTTGAAGAAACAGCAGTGGCTCATTAAGGTTCATTTTTGTGACCTATTTAGATTTTATTTCCTTTTGTAGAAATATAAGTATCCGTATCAAGTGGGTGCTGACATACCCTTTTTCATGCAGGTTGAGTGTTTTGGGTTTTTTTCCTTGATTGTTGGCACTTAGCCACTGTGACTGCAGAAACTGCAGGTTTTGTTTCACACTGTTTTCATTTGCTTACAAGAGGGAGAAAGGGCCACAACATCGTAGAATTAATATGCAGTTATAAATCAGAAGAACAGCCTAAAATTCAGGTAAGTGCTCCCAGAAAGTAAAGGTGTTTAGATTACAACCAGAGAGTGACAATAGAATGGCAGAGCTGTAGAGAGAAGGGAAAATATAGGCCTGCATTTTCCTGATGGCAGTCTTCCACTACCTACAGGGAAGTTACTGGGAGGACAAGGGCAGGTTCCTGATGCAGTGCATGGCACGAGGACAAAGGACAAAGGGAATATGTTGAAATGAGAGGTTCTAACTGAATGTCAGGTACTTCTTGTTCACCCTAAGGACAGTCGTGCTGAGAGCTTCTGCAGTACCCATCCTTTGAGATTTTTCAGCTGTGAACAGATAAACCCAGAGCAATACTATCTGGTCTCATGGGTAACTGCCTTCAGCAGAGGATGGATTAGAGATCCTCCAACATGAATTATTCTTTCATTTTGTGATTCGGTCCTGTTCTACTTAGCCTTCATAGGTCCCATGAAATTTAGGTGACCCTGCTCCATCTTTCTACTGCTTTTGTTTTCCATTTTTAGTGCATTTTTACAATCTGCTTCCATACAGACACATTGTCTTTTTCTGTGTGCAGCATTTCTTGAATTGAATGATTCCTGTGGGCATGTCCCACACAGTTACCTCTGCTTTTTGAATTCTTCACTAGCAGTGCCCCCAGTAAGAAGTAACACTTCAGTAGCTTGTACTTAACTGGTCTTTTAGTCTGGGCAATAAGATTTACCTGATACATCTAACTCAGTGTAACTTAATACATGCTGGAGAATATATGGATATCATGCTCCCTAATCTCTTGGGTTTGTTTACTCAAACATTTGGTAGTTCCAAATGTTCACAGCATTTCAACGTGTACTTGGTTTTCCACTTTCCTGTCTTAAACACCTATTGTAAGTCTAGTGTTAAGGTCACCTAGCTTTTTTGGCTTTCTTACTTATGTTCAGGAAAATTAAACAAATACATGTTTCTGCATGTCTAATTTGGCAAACAGAAATAGTTGGCTAATTTCAGTCTCCAAGGATGGTGACTGCACAAGTTTGCATATGCAAAATTGATTTAATACATAGCTTGTGAAATATCAATTAATTGCCAAGTATTTAATTTCTCTCTGAAAAAAAATAAGTTGTTTTGTCCCCTTTTCCCTACAGGTGACTTCTCTTCTTTCTCAGACTGCACTCCCTTCTGCATGCATACATGCACAGACACACACATGACAGGAGACAGTATTCTTTTTATCTTTGTCTTCCACTATTCTTCTGACTACTGCAACATGTCTTCTCTCTTCTTTCTTTACAGGAGTCCTCTGTTGATCCTCTTTTTTCTCCTTGCTTGTCTTACTCTGCATCTCATCTATATAAACAGCTCCATCTGTCTTCTCAGTACTGATTCCCTTGAATCTACTTCTCCTAACCTTTCTTTTGGACTTTGCTCCAGACAAAAGTACTGTCCCATCTCTCTAACATTTCTTTGTGGATTTGTCACTGTCTTGGTTTGAGGAGAAAAAAACCAAAAAATGTTTACCCACAAGCTGGGGAGGGGGCCTCCTCCACAATAATCACGCCACTCTTTATCAAATTTAGAAGAGGAACTTTAATACAAGAAGGATAACTGTTCTTAACTGCTATGTATATATATATATATTTATGTAAACAGACCAGAGCAAACCGCTTCCCCAACAAGGGAAAAAAAAACAACCAACCAAACAACCACCCAAACAAAAAGGTTATACTTATGGCAGTATCAGTGTTACAGTCCGGGGCAGCCTGCAGTCAGCAGTGAGGCGCAGTCCGGGCAGGCCAGCAGAAGCCAGCGGCGAGGCGCAGTCCAGCAGCAAGTAGAAACTAACAGCGAGGAGCAGCCCCGGCAGGGAAGCAGGCAGGCCAGCAGACAGAAGCGAGGAGCCGTCCCCCACGAGCAGGCCAGTGGCAGGCAGAAGCGAGGAGGAGTGAGGCACCGTCCCGGGCAGGAGTCCGGGCAGGCAGCCGAAAACCCCCAGCCAGCAGCCGTCCCGGCCGGAAGGCAACTGACTCCCCCCCGCCTCCCAACCCCCCTTCCCCTCAGCCGTGTGTAGTCCCCAAAAAACAAAAGAGACAACCTGCCCCCACCCAAGAAATCAGCAGTTAACGACTCTTTTTTGTTAACTCCTAGCATGGGCAGTTAGTGGCAGGGGAGAGAATTTACATAAGAATCCCAAACTACAACAGTCACCTGCATAGCAAGCTGGACAGGGCTCAAGGACAGTTCCTAATCAGTCACACAAACCTCTTTGTTTCTCGTGTTCTTCCTTAACCGCTGTAGCAGCCTGACCCACCCTGCCACTTAAGCAGCAAATCATTTTTCATATTTGAATTCAGATCCAGGCTATCTTGCACATTCCTTTGCACTGCTATTCTAAAATAGTGTGTTTCCTCTCCACCAGCTATCTTCCTGTATTTTACATTAAACAGTCACCTTAAAATAAACAGAAAATTTGGGGAAGCAGCAAGCAAACCTCATTCTTTGCCATCTAAGAACTTTAAACACTAAGCTATAATGAGATTATGTCCCGGTTATATTTTTTCTGTCACTTAACTCTTGCATTCATAGCCAGAATGGAAACAAGAGGAGCAGACAACAATTCTAGCCCAGTTACTCTATGCCATAAGAAAGAAGAGACTTGAAAGACGGGATTTATTTTGCTAGGAGGAGAAGATATTTTAACTTCTGCCTCCTGGTTTTCAGGCAAAAGACCAAACGGGTCTATCTTCATCCAGGTGTGATCTACACAATAGTTTGCAGTCCATACATGTTTTTTTTAAAAGCCTTTGCTCTCTTTGCTCAGATGACAATCCATAAAACATGCACTGTATGCTCAGAGTGAACAGAAACACTGTTACAGACTTATCAGAAAAATAAAATTAACAAATAGTAGTCAGAGATTTTGAAATTTGAAACTGCTCTTGGCTTACTAAGGAAATGAAGTTGACTGATCTCACAATATGTAGGCCCATTCCTTCAAATATTTTTCTACACTGTTGCCTAGTATACATCATATATAGAAGAAGGTAAAAGTCCCAAGGTTAATAGAAACATATTTTTTTTCCTAAAATTGTTGAATGAATGGAAAATGGACACTCCAGTTAGTATTTTCTGCTCATTTGAAAGCAAGATTGTGCAGAATTTATTTAACATGGGGTTCCTTTTGGCAAAAGCCCATTAGACTGCCAGCATATGCATGCTGGCAGTTCAAGCTGACTTGTGTAGAAGCCATCCATTTGCTTAGTTTATCTCCAGCCCAGCCATAGCTTTTCAGTCTCTTGGACAATGGAGTATAATAGAGGATGTCGGAGAGATGGAAGCTGGTATTGAAATGGCAAGGTGAAAAAATTTCTTAGAAAATGAGGCTTTTTTAGTTCCAGTGCATGGAAAAACATGATCTTTTTCCAGGCTGGTCTCAGCTTTAATCATGTGTTATTGCCACGTTTTAGAGCTTAACTTCTGTTGAGTCAGTATTGCAAAACTGTCCCTGAAAGAGCTTTTGTTCTCACAAAATTACAGACTTACTATATTCAAGGGCACAAAGTGTTAGCAGTAGCTGAGAAATGTCTGATGCAGCTGAGGGTGTATGGAATAAGCAATGTCCAAAGCCACTCATCACACCCTGACACCATCGACATAGGTCAGTACCACTGTGTAGAAGGAAACTATTTGAAAACAATTTTGTTTCATACCAGCTGTCTGTGATTCAAACCTCATCTCCTGGCTTGAGAATAAGAATGGTACATTAATCATCACAAAAAACAGGATGAGTATTTTCTTCCTCTGTGCTGCCGTAGTAGAGCTGGCACAGAGCCAATCTCCTCAATTCACAATGTCCTTTGTCAGTGCATTGGGTTTGCATAGCAAGGTTTTGATAGCAGAGGGGCTACAGGGGTGGCTTCTGTGAGAAACCACCAGAAGCTTCCCCCATGTCTGCCAGAGCCAATGCCAGATGGATCCAAGACAGATCCACTGCGGGCCAGGGCTGAGCCCACCAGTGACCGTGGCAGTGCCTCTGGGATAAAATCTGCTCCAAAACCACAGCTGCAACAGAGGAGTGAGAATGTGTGAGAGAAACAGCTCGGCAGGCACCAAGATCTGTGAAGGAGGAGGGGGAGGAGGTGCTGCAGGTACTGGAGCAGAGATTCCCCTGCAGCCTGTGGTGCAAAGCATGATCAGGCAGCTCTGTCCCTGAGGCCATGGAAGTCCAAGGTGGAGGAGATCCACCTGCAGCCCCTGAAGTACTCCACTCTGGAGCAGGTGGATGTGCCCAAAGCAGCCTGTGACCCTGTGGGAAGCCCTTGCTGGAGCAGGCTCCTGGCAGGTCCTGTGGCCCATGGAGAGAGGAGCCCACGCTGGAGCAGGTTTGCTGGAAGGACTTGTGACCCTGTGGGGGGGCTCAGCTGGGGCAACCTGTTCCTGCAGGACTGCACCCCACAGAAGGAACCCGTGCTGGAACGGTTTGTGATGAACTGCAGCCCATGGGAAGAACTCATGTAGGAGAATTTTGTGAAGGACTGGCTCCAATGGGATACACCCCACACTGGAGCAGGGGAAGAGTATGATGAGTCCTTCCCATGGGGAGGAAGAAATGGCAATGTGTGATGAACTGACCAACCACAAGCCCCATTCCCTGTTCGCTTATTCTGCTGGAGGGGGAAAAAGTAGAGCAATCAAGAGTGAAGCTGAGCCTTGGAAGACCAAGGGGTGGGGGGAAGTGTTTTAAAATTTACTTTTGATGCCTCATTATCCGTCTCTGATTTGGTTGGTACTGTATTAAACTAATTTCCCCAAGTCAAGTTTGCTTTACCCATGGCAGTAATTGGTAAGTGATCTCTCCTGGTCCTTATCTCGACCCACGAGCCTTTCATTGTGTTCTCTCTGCCCTGTCCAGCTGAGGAGGGAAGGCATTGGCAGAGCAGCTCTGATGGGCACCCAACATGAAGCCAGGGCCAAACCACCACAGTCAGGTGCTCCACCTAGACTTCATAACCCAGTACTGCCGTTATCATATAAATAGAAGGCTTTGCTGGGTTTTAGTATCAAACAAAATTGTATAAGTAAAGCTGCAGGAAAAACAGACTTGCATATTTTGTAGATGCTATAAGGAACAAATGCTCATGTTCTCCAGCAGTAAGAGGTGTGCTATCAATCTAAGCTTTTTGTAATGTGGAAATCATTAAACTATTCTGGGATGTAATTTCATTGCAATCACTGAAATGACAATCAAATAGAAATGCCAGGCATATAATTCTTGTTAGGGGTTACCAACCTGAATGCTAATGGAGGGAGAGAAAAAAATAGCAAGAAATGACAAAGCTTTTATTTTCCATGCTGTTAGCCAAACACAAACAGATGAACTTTCGGAAGAATGACAGTTTGTTCCCAGGTTGAGAATTTATACGACTTATTTAATGGTTTGGCTGTAAAGTCAAAAATAAAGTGGTTTGTAAAGGAATTCAGTCATTGGCTGATGCTTTTGTTATGAGCATAGTTCCTCTAAAAAAGGAATCAAATTTTGACTAATGGAAAAATATCGTATAAGACAAAATAGAGATTAAGGATTAGAACCACAATTTCCTGAACCTCAGTGCCAGTTCTTATGCATATACACCAGTGGAAAATGAGCACAGTAGAGCTCTAAAGCAGAGTTCTTCTCAGAGCTGGCCTCATTGTCTCTCTCTTCTCATTGAATGTAATTAGTTGTAGGTTTTAGCTTTGTTTTTCAGGTGTTGTCCTGATGAGTTAGACAGTCTTAGGTTTAAAACACCTGGAATTCTATTTGGGACTCCCTAGTACAAAAAACCGTAGACATATCACAGTAAGTCAGCAAAGTATTACTAAGATAATTAAGGGACTGGATCTTCTGGATAGAGGATAGAGACTCCTGGATACAGACTGGACTCCTATGGATAGATGGAACTGTTCTTTCAGAAAAAGAGATAGCCTGGGAGAATTTCATCAGTGGGTGAATTGCCTTCCAGGGGAAGTAAAGTAGATTGAGCCAGGCTTTTCTCAGTGGCATCCAGGGAAAGGGCAAGAAACAGTGAGCACAAATTGAAGTATAAGAAAATCCACTTAAACATAAGAAAATATTTACTCACGGTGAGATTGTGGAATTTCTATCCTTAGAGATATTTAAAACCCAACTGGACATCACCCTGGGCAACCTGCTCTTGTTGACCCTGCTTTGAGCAGTGGGGTGGGACTAGACAATCTCCAAAGGTCTTCTAATTTCATCCATTCTCTGATTCTTTACAATGTTTACTAAAATTCTGGCATTTGGATTTTTTTTCAATTATTTACAACAAAATCTCTAATACCAGTAATTCATCTCATGAATAATGGCTTCAAAGTAGCTTGGAAACATTCATTTCAATCAGCATGGAAATTGGAAGTGCAGTTAAAAAGATACACTTCTCAATGAGATGCCCACACATTTTGCAGATAGACAAGAGATGTCCAAGATGGCAGAGACTAAACTACTGGAAGAGATGGGAAGTGAACTCTGAAGCTGAGTTCTACTTCTCCCTCTTCTTCAGCAGAACATACCTGTGCTTTCTGATATTCACTTCTGTCTTCCCAACCTCTTGAATGGTACCTGGAAGACTGGGTGTCCTCCAAAATTCTCTATACTTGATTTTTTTTTTCCTTTTCTTATGTACAGATTTCTGCTCCAGAACCTGTACTTCCATTGTGGAAAATACAAGTAATATCAGGTCTTACACAGCAGCAGCAGTGCATGTCTAAGCTGAGACTCTTGTTTCAAAGCTTTTGAACCCATGAAGATTCCTACCAATTTCACTTGAGACAGCCTGCAGAAATGCATCTGATTTTAACGTTTGCTCCCTGTATTCTGCACTGGGTTTTAATTCAATTATTTTTATTATTGGTGCTAGCAGTGCTTCCTGCTGCTTGTTTAGATATCCACTTGATGCATTTACCTCGAAATCCAGAGTATTTGTCCTGTCATAGTACCAAAAGCACAGATTATTTCCTATCCCTTTTAGTTTCTAGCAATGGGTTGATTATATATAAGTATTTCATTTACTAAGTCAAGGATATGTGTGAATTCAGTGATATAAAATTATTTCATATCACAGTGTATACTAGTAAATGTAATTCCAGATGAAAACTGACTTTGAAAAGCTGCTACTAAGCTTTCTGATTCCTCCAGGAAAATACTTGATTCCTTGATAATTTGAGCAAACTTTGTGTCAAATCATGAATCACTCCTTAATTTGTTTTCAATAATCCACATTCATTTAGAGTGATACTGTTTTAAGACTCCAATTAATATGTATTTTACATGTAGTAAATCCTATTTTGTAGGTATTATATTAAAAAAAGTCCTCACGTGCTATGATACTTAGGGTTAAAGAAAAGTCTAAATAAAGCAGTGTGTAACTCCCATTACATTCATCACAAAGACTAAGAAATCTCAAAAAGTAAGTTCAGATCAATGGGAATCTCAAAGAGCAAAAGCATCCATACAGGGAACATAGTAAAGGACTGAGGCCATGTGGTTGGTTGCTGAACCTTATGAAGTATAAACATGCCTTGTGAAGTACAAACATGTTTCCTAGAACACCTCCATCAAAAAATGCATCTGTATAGCCTGTGAAATTCTTATGAGTGAATTTTAAGAGGTGGAATTATCAGATGTGGAGCATGTAAAGAAAATACAGTGTTAAGTTTCTAAAAATCCATCACATGGAAAAAAAGGGGATTACAAATTAAATGCTGGTTGTCTCATAGCCTTTTCCTAAGATGAAGAGTCTTGCCTTTACTACATAAAGGATCTTAAAACTGCTTTCTTCTTTCCTTTGCGTATACCCATGGTCACATTGTTGACATAGAATGGAACCTTAACACTATGTTCAAAGAAAATATGCATGTGTATCTAGTCTCACAAATGTATTTGCTTAGAATGTGATCCTGTAAAAGGAATGACAGCATTTGTTTACATTTTTGAGTGTTGCAAACCACTTGAAGGACAAGGTGATTGAAGGTTGAGATGTAAAATAAGGTTGAGTAAGCTTAAGCTGGTAAGTAAATAAGTTAAGAAAGGGCCATACTTAGTATAGCAAAGTGGTTGTTACTATGCACTTTTTGACTTAAAGATTAACTGTCTACATCGTTGTATACACATACCTGTGAAACTTTTCTAGGTATGCACAAGTATAAAAAACAAGGAGTCCTGCTCAAGTCAGAGGTTCTGAGACCTAAAAAAGAGTCTGTGACCTTTTCCTTTCATATTCTTCTATGCATAGATCAGTATTTTCAAGTACCAGTTTCACCTTTCAAAGAAGGATTTTTTTTAAAGTGATTAAAGAGCTGATCAGTTAGGGTGAGAAACTGAAATAATGGAGCAGATTTGAAACACAATATGCATTAAGAACTTGCAGAACCATTGTTCTTTTGTGCCACTGGAGGAGGTGTGTTCCAGAAATCTCTATTAAAAGCACTGTCCTCTTGATTTGGTTTCCATATCAAAGATTAAATGGGCTGTGACAATTGGCTAAAAGTTGCTGTGTTTATTTAACCTTCCAAAAATTGGGGCCTATCTCTTATCTGTGTAGATTAAAGCATCATTCTGACTGCACTTATAGATATATGTTTACGTCTGAAGAATTCAAAGTACCTCAATTACCCATCCATACTGTCTGCAATTGATTTGCCTTCTTAAGATGATATGGCTATTTGTGCGGTCTTGAAAGACCACCACGAGCCAACCCTCAAACCCTGTTCTTCATCCAAATACCAACTTTGCATGTGAGTCCCCTGCCTCTCTGAGCTGCCTCTGTGACAAAACTCTGTGGGGCAGAAGGAAAGTTTCCCCTCCTCTGCACTTTCCTGACTGGTTCTTAGACCACTAATATTTCTTGTGTTCTCAAGTGCATAGAAGATCAATGGAGCTGGAGAAGGATCTAGATAGTAAGTCTCATGAAGAGAGGCTGAGGGAGGTGGGAGTGTTCAGCCTGGGAAAAAAGAGGCTCAGGGGAGACCTTACTGCTTTCCACAAAAACCTGAAAGGAGGGTGTACCCAGGTGGGGGTCAGCATCTTCTCCCAGGCACCCAGTGACTGGATGAGGGGACATGGCCTCAAGCTGTGCCAGGAAAGGTTGGACATCAGGAAGAATTTCTTCATGGCAAGGGTTGTCAAGCATTGAAACAAGCTGTCCAAGGAGCTGGTAGAGTCACCATCCCTGGAGGTCTTCAAGAAACAACTGGATATGGCACTTATTGCCATGGTCTAGTTGACAAGGTGGTAATTTGTCAGATGTTGGACTCGATGACCGTAGAGGTCTTTTCCAACCTTAATGTTTCTGAGCTGCCTCACATCTGCTTTGTTCTGTGTGCTGACGAGGGTCACACAAGACTGGTCTATTGGCAGCCTGGTCAGAAGTGTAACCATCTGCAGGATGCACATATTTCAAGAGGAAGCAGACCTTAAGAAACACAGAGATCTGGACTCTTGTTTTAACTCCAGGTTTCTACCATGCCCAGTTACAAAAGACAAAATCTAAATTGGATTTGGAAATCTGGTGCCAGTACCTTTAACAGTGTCCAATCATATATTCAACATACTGTCAGTGAAGCAACTCAACGATTAAATTAAAAGAGGAATTTAGAACATGGTTGTTTTATTCTTCAGTGATTTTTACCTTTAAATTACATAAAATATACTGTGACCTAGGGCCAAGCAGATTCAGACATATGAACATAAAAGGCATTGCTGAAAAGGCAACATGAAAAGATGCAGGTAGCAATAATGGCTGAGGTGTGGATCCAAGTTTCAATAGAAATTACTTTTTTATCAACTGAAAAGGTCAGCCTTTATGCAAGCAAGGATTTAAAAGCCTTGTTGTTATTACCTAAACTAATACCCACAGTTAAAGCAATTTTTCCTCCTGCCATTTCATAAATGTCAGCATAAGGTTTTTATTTCAGGGATTGTGGACGAAATATAGTGGATTACACACAAAATGAATGTTTCTAGCATTTGAAATATAATTGAGTAATAGGGTGCCTACAAAAAAACTACAAATTACAGTTGAATGTATTGGGATATGAAACAAAATGGGTTGGTTTTAATTATAGAGGCTGATAGTTGATTTCTAGTGATCTGAATTACCATACTTAAAATTATTTCAGCTGTTACTAAAATATCCCATGAAGTTCATCCTACAGAGGGCAAGCATTAATGTTGCTGATGCCTATTCCTTTCCTTTGATTCCTTGTAAATATTAATATTTCTAAAAGAACTGCCATTTTTATTTCAGAGTTATTAACTTTAAATTTGGGTGTTTGGGTTTTTTTAATGTTTTGTGAGATAGCCTTTGTCTGATTAAAAAATGATCTGATATTTCAGATGCTTGGGCATAGAAAAATTGATCTTTGTCTACCTGCAGTTATTGAAACTCTTGAATTTTTTTCAGTTTCTTTTAGGTGAAAAACAGGAGATTTGCTTGCAAGTAACTCTGAAATTATCACTCCAACACCCCATCTTCACACCTTCCCCTTTGGCCCCTACATTGAATGTGGTTTTATAATCCTGATGAAGCATGTCATTTCAAAGGTAGAGGACTCCAGTTTTGACTCCAGCGCTGCAAGGTTAAGTCATTACCCAGTAAAATAAGGCCTGTAATACTTGGTTATTACTGTTCTCACTGTAGGTTCAATCTGAGATTGAGTGTGAAGAAGGAGAAATTTCCCAGCCACTGAAACTATACAATATACAGTGAATCAAGAATATGTACTGAAAAAACCCCAGGTGTAGCCTGATGGATTGATAACATGCTATAACCAAAATTCCTTTATTTCATTCTGAGTCTTTTTTCACCAAAAAGCAGAAATTTACTAAAGAAAAATGTTGAAATAGATTTTGCTCTGGTACAGAATATAATTTTAATCCATGAAATTTCCTCTCCAAGTTATGTTACGTAGCTATTTCTTCATTATTTGACCAAGAAGTGTTCAAACTCCACAGAGGAGTAGGACAAACTCAGTTATTCATATTANTGTTAGTCTTTTTTCTGTAAACAAGCACATAAAAATCTCTGAGTCTGCAACCTCAGAGTCATTTCCTTATCCTTCAAAACAAAAGAAAAATCCAAGCCACAATTCACTGTGGCTGAAAATCTCCAAGGAATAGCAGTTTGGGGTGAAGATGGGGAGTAGATCAGGTTAGTGCTACACTTCATTCAGTTTATATATTCAGACTGAAGAAATCAGAAGGGAATTTTGTATTCCTGATCAAAGGGTAAATTAAATTTGCTCACAATGCACTTTTTAGAGGTGTCAATATTCTTCCACTGCAAAACTAATTTTATTATTACCATTTTTTTTCTTTCTNTGTAGCCTGATGGATTGATAACATGCTATAACCAAAATTCCTTTATTTCATTCTGAGTCTTTTTTCACCAAAAAGCAGAAATTTACTAAAGAAAAATGTTGAAATAGATTTTGCTCTGGTACAGAATATAATTTTAATCCATGAAATTTCCTCTCCAAGTTATGTTACGTAGCTATTTCTTCATTATTTGACCAAGAAGTGTTCAAACTCCACAGAGGAGTAGGACAAACTCAGTTATTCATATTAAATCTTACTGGGCACATTTGGTGTTACAGCAGAGGCAAGGAAGAGGCATTCTTATGACCTTAGTTTGCTAAAACTCACCACTGTCCATAATTTGAAACCCAATCTCCCATATTTAGTTGATCTATTTGTGAAGCTATTTGTTTGCCTTTGCTGCACAAGGAAGCTTTCTCTTTCTTTGCTAATCAAATTTCTTCAAAAAAATTCTTGGTAGATGCTTATTCAC
>VWZD01012780.1:49150-64261 GCA_013396695.1 Sakesphorus luctuosus | reverse complement strand
GCTTACATAAAACTGGAATTTATATTTGAGTATTTCTCTCTCCACTGACTTCATATGCACAGAATGCTCTGAGTGAGTTTAAAACCAGCCCAGATGTGATTTTACAGCATGTTTCTCAGTTACATGTGTAACTGGATATTCCAAAGTGGTATATGGAAATGCAGCCAACTGTTGTTGTTTTCCTAATTGTCCATGGTAACCATGTTTTGGACTCAGTTAAATTAACTGACACTTCATTTGCCTTTGTGCTTGAAAAACATTTGTAGGATGATGGATTAGAGTTTCTTTATGTAGAAAATGAATTGCATACTGAAAATTGAGTCATCTGATAAACAACAAAGGATTTTTCCTCACCAAAGACACAGCTTGTTCCCATGCTGTGCTACAATGAATGGGTTGCAAGCATACAAATACCTGTCAGATGTGCTTGGTAGGGGTGAAAAGCTGAGATAAAGAGGCTCCTATTTAGCTAGTAAATTGTTCTTTAGTTTCAAAGCGTGAAGTTGGCTACTGAGAAGCTAATAGGTGACTGCAGTCATCATCTCCAAGGAGGAAGCATATTGATGGGAGAAGCAGCAGGTTTGCTTTAAGTCATTCTGTCTTTCCTTGAGGCTAAGCAAACATATTTATCATCAGCAGGTCCTCCAGAGCACCCAGAGTTATAACCTGAATTCTGAGGACACCTAGCGGCGTCAGCCCACTGCAGGGTCGGGGTCTTTGTCACAGCTGGTGGCTTCCCACTTGCACATGTGTATTTCAGACGAGTTCTACAGCATTGGTCTTTGCAGGTTGAGGAAAAAGAAATAAATGCATCCCATCTTGCCTTTTTGCACAGTAAATTAGCTGTGACATTGAGCCACTTTTTCCTTAGTTTCTTTTCTCTGGTCTTGACCTTTCCATTTCACTACAAAATCAAATGCAGTAAAAACAATTAATTGAATGCACAGAAATAGTAGCATTCTTCATCTTAGTGATCCTGAATTCAACATTGACAGTCTCATATATTCAGAAGTCATGCAATTGGATCCAAAATCATAACCTTATACCCTTTCTATTTGCCGTCTGTTTTCAGGACTTTCAGAGTTCAAATGTGTTGAACTCTTCTTTGTATAAATAAGGAATAAAAGTGTATTTTTGTTACCAAAAGGCTGGTATCTTAGGTAAATTAATGACTCTAAAAGTTAGAATTCTAAGATAAGCACCCAGCACCCCAAGATGCCAAATAAATACACAAGATTTATTAATGCTGTGAAATTGTACTTCTAGTTAACCATTCAAAGACTTTTGGGAAGACCTACTTGCTATTCTGCGATTCAGGTTTTCAGTTTCTGAAGTGTAAATGTAGGTGTTGCCGCACCTTTTTGAGAGAGAACAAGAATCAATTAGCTGCAATTCAAAAAGGACTTTGATCAAGTCAAGTGATACATATTACACACTAAGTATTGTTACTGACTGTTGCATTATGGCGTGTTTTTCAGTGGGGCCCTGATCTGACATTTCCTCCTGAGGAAAAGCAGACATCATGAAGCAGAGATTAATTTCATCAGTTCAAATTATTTTGCAGTTTGCTCTGACTACAGTGGGCCTGACTGGTAAGTGCAACACTTCCTGGAACACTTGTTTTTCTTTACAGCATTCCCTTCAGAAAAGTATGAGGCTTTACCCAATCTACCCTGACCACCACTGGAGCCTGTACCTATTTAGATTATTTTCTTCTAAAGTTTTTTAGGGACATGTTGGAAATGGCTAGAGTCCTTTTTTTTTTTTTTAATATAGTATGAATTTAAGGATTGTGTGGTGGCAGTGATGAAAGGTGCTCCCTCCACCCCTACATTTACTTCATGCTTGTCACCTTCTTGGAAATTAGCATCATATCAATAGTCACACTGTTTGAGGTAATGATATGGACCTTAAATGAAATAAAGGTAAGCTTAGGTTCAAAGGTCACATGCTTTTAATTTCAAAATGTATGGAAATTTATGGTCTGTGTTCTTGATATAAGTTAATGACAAGTAGTCTTAATAAGAAATATTCCTAAATGTATTTGAGTTAACAGAGAATATTCAAATAATTCATTAATACATTCAGGTTGACAGTACCCAAAAAAGCCCATCTAGCCCATTGATTCTTATTGTCTAACCTATAATTTACCCCAAAGTGGAATTTTAGTTCTGTTGCAAAGTTGAAGGTAAAATTTAATTTTAAGATGATCTTAAGATGAAAAAATTTATTGTTTTACCAAAAAAAATCCAAAAGGTCCTCTATTTACTTCCAATCTTTGTAATTTAATTTAGAGATAAATATACATTTTTTGAGTTTAGGTAAAAATTAAATTTTTGTATTAAAAAGAGTAGCAAAATAATTTTAGCAGTTATTTTAGATGCTTAGAGTAAAAATATATTTACTTTTCTGAAAGTTTTCTCCAGGCAGATTTATTTGCCCAAGTCACTCCATAGTTTCACTTAGTTTTATTGTCTCCAAAAACGCATTCCTTGGTGCCTGCACTTACCATTCAGCAATAACAACCAAAACCACTGTCTGCCTCTAATATAACTAACTGGATTTTTGCACTTCCCTAGGTCAGTCCTACCCTGGGAAACCTACAATAGTAAGATGTCGTTCTCTAGAAAAGGAAACCTTTTCTTGTTGGTGGAAGCCTGGCTCGGATGGAGGACTTCCTACCAATTACACCCTCTTCTACAGCAAGGACAGGTAACAAGTGGTGCATACATATTCTGTAAGTGAGTGATGGTTATGACAGAACAAGGGAATTTTTAAAGTTGTTTTTAAGAATCCTTGTTAACCTCAGATAGCCAACATGGGCTGCATGAGATGAGTGGCTTCCCTTGCTGGAAAAAGCATGGCCACTGCCAGTCCTAAAAATTCAGCCAGTCCCTACTGAAACTCATCCAACCTAAAATCCCACTGGTCTGAAGAAGTGCTGGGAAACGCATATTTGTCCATCTTATCAGGAGGCACACAGTTTTTAGCTCTGAGGAGTGGAGCATCAGGGCACCATGAGGCAACGGGAGCTCCCATCCAGGGCCCATCCCAGCACCCTGGCCAGGGAGCAGGGAAGGCTGGGGGCAGCCTAGCCCTGGGCATCGAGCACCTGCTTGGGGACAGGGACAGGCTGAGGCCTGGCTGGGCCAGGACATCAATCCACATTCTGGGACTGGCTTGGTGAGCCCATGGAAGGGTAGAGCTGTGGGTAAATGGAGACCATCCCTGCTGTGAGGGGCTGGAACAGGGAACTGGGACCCCGGTGTAGCCTGGGGAAACTGGGCAGGGGCAGTCAGGGTTGGGGGGGCCCTTGGGTCCCTGCAAGGAGCTTTTCCATTACTATACAAAGCAAAACCACATCTGGAGTATAGAGAGTAATGTTTCTCCTTTGGGGTTTGTAGCCAATCTCATGGTTTCCAAAATGGAGTGAAATCAGATGTGGGTATCACATCTCCAAAGTTACTGTTTTGGTAAGGTCTGTGATTCCCTCATCCAGTTTAGGAATAAATCATGCAAATGTTTGGCAACTTTGCTTACCTTATGCATCTTTTTATAACTGTACTTTTTTTCCTGAAAACAAGAGGTCTTTGAACAGGGCCGAGTATGCAGGGAGGCTCAGAGATTAAATTTCTTTTAATAAATCCAGTCAGGTCAGAATAGATAAGGTAAAACCTCAGACATACTTGCATCAGTTAAATAGACTCCAAATCATTTGGTATTAATTGAACAGAAAAGATGCAGCTTTTAATGAAGTTACCATACTCAACAATCATCTGACAGTTCTTATTTTATTAAAGCCCTGATGTTTCAGTCTTCATCAAAACAAATTTTAATTAACATTTTAAGTCCTATATATCACTGCCCAGAGCAGTCCTGCTTAGTGAGGAATAGGAGTGCTTATCGAGTTCATTAAATCTCCTGAACCCAGGCATTGCTAAGCACTCCAGATCTGGACCACAATTGCATCTCTAGGCTCATTGTCTCGCAGGTGTGATCCCCTTATTCTCGTTTTTCCTTTGAGAACTGTGACAAAACTGCCTGGGAACTAAGAGATGTTATTATTAGCGATGCACAGAGCACAGCAGTGGGACTAACATGCATTCTTGCACCACATCAGCTGGTGCTTTGGGTTTGTGTAGTTCTTCACGCCTGGGGTAGGCTGTGAATACATCACCCAGTTCAGTTTTAATCGAGTACAAACCAATCCCTCTCCTAAAAAAGCTGAAGATGCATATGAAAGTAATTTGTAAGAGACCATGAACTAATAAGGGATTTTTATTTTTGAGATAGTTGTGATGATGATCGTGTTAAAAAGCAGATCAATTAACATCAGGAAGGTCATGGAACAGGTCATCTGGAGTGTCACTACATAGCACATACAGGACAATCAAGGGATCAGACCCAGCTACCAAGGACTTAGGAAAGGCAGTCCTGCCTGACCAACCTGGTTTCCTTTTATGATCAGTTGACCCACCTGGTGGATGAGGGAAAGGCTGTGGATGTGTCTACCTGGACTTCAGCAAAGCCTTTGGCACTGTCTCCCACGTCATTCTGGAAAGCTGCAGCCCACAGCTTGGACAGGGGCACTCTGCCCTGGGTCAGGAACTGGCTGATGGCCGGGCACAGAGCGTGCTGGTGAATGGGGCTGCATCCAGCTGGCAGCTGGTCCCTTGTGGTGTCCCCCAGGGGTCAGTGTTGGGCCCAGTGCACTTTAGTATCTTTATTGATGATTTGGTCAAGGCGACCAAGTGCACTCTCAGTTGGTTTGCAGATGACACCAGGTAGGAGGAACTGTTGATCTGCTGGAGGGCAGGAGGGCTCTGCAGAGGGATGTGGACAGGCTGGCTGGATGGGTCAAGGCCAATGGTATGAGGTTCAACAAGGCCAAGTGCTGGGTCCTGCCCTTGGGTCACAACAACCCCAGGCTGCACTCTAGGACTGGGGAAGAATCCAGCGGAAAAGGATGTGGGAGAGTGCTGATCAGCAGTGACTAAACATGAGCCATCAGTGTGCCCGGGTGGCCAAGAAGCCCAATGGCATCCTGGCCTGTATCAGCAATAGTGTGTCCAGCAGGACCAGGGCAGTGATGGGACACTGGTGAGGCCCCAGCTTGAGTTATGTATCAAGTTCTGGACCCCTCAAGGAAGGATATTGAGATGCTGGAGCAAGTCCAGAGAAGGGCAGTGGAGTTAGAGTAGGGTCTGGAGCACAAGTCCTGGGAGAAGTAATTGAGGGAGCTGGTGGTGTTTAAGCTGAAGAAAAGGAGGCTGGCAGGGAACCTTATAATTCCCTACAACTACCTGAGAGGAGGTTTTAGTGAGAGGAGGGTCGGCCTCTTCTCATGTAACTGGAGACAGGATAAGAGGAAATGACCTCATGTCATGCCAGGGGAGGTTCAGCTTCAACATCAGGAAGAGTTTCTTCATGGAAAGGGTGTTTAAGCATTGGAATGAACTGCCGATGGAGGTCACCATTCCTAGAGGTGTTCCAAGAAATGCTGGATGTGGCACTTTAGTGTCATGGTCTAGTTGACAAGGTGGAGATCAACCAAAGGTTGGACCTGATGATCACAGAGGTCTTTTCCAGCCTAAATGATACGGTGATCTTGCTGGAAACAAACTAACCAGTACAACAGTCCTCTGCCATAGGGCCCATCAAGTTAATTTCCGGGGTTAATATGCAAAGAAGATATTTAGCAACTCCCTTTTACTTGCTTATAAATATTGTTAAAACTGCCTTTTGCTCTCTCTGTAAATGTCTTTTTCCATTCTTTTATCAACATATCTCTGTGTATAAAAAAGGGAGGGAAAGAACTCATCCAGAAAAACTGCAGTAAAAATAACAATGAAGCATTTATGGCAATAGCATTTGAAACTAAAATGTTTCCCAGAGGTGAGATTATATATATTACATGCTTTTCTTTATTTCCTAAACTTTTAACTCTTAAATCATTTTATTTCAGTGAAGAAAAAATCTATGAATGTCCAGACTACCAAGCGTCAGGTCCCAATTCCTGCTACTTTGATAAAAACCACACTAATCCCTGGACAACATATATTATCACTGTAATGGCAACGAATGAGATTGGAAGTAACAGCTCAGATCCTCAGTATGTGGATGTAACCTCCATAGGTAAAAAGAGAAGAATAAAATGGAAACAAGCTAGTTGGAGATGTATGCAGTTTTTAATGTCAGAACAAGTAGTGGTGAAACATTTTTCCTCATGATGTGAAAATTGATATGGAGAAGTGTTTATCTACAGATGATTTAAAATACGCATCTTAAATGTATGTGAAAACTGCATTTTACTGATAAATTAAGTAACTACATATTTTATTGTAATTTTAACTGTAGCTTAAAAATTGGCTTAATTTTCTAGTTGTTTCCAGTATTTCACTTAGACTCAATGCAGATTATAAAATTTTCACTAGGTTAAGCTACCTGAATTTTCCAAATGTGAGCATCTTTACAGCTGCTGGCACTGGAGTCTCAGAAGTATAAAAATAACTGCCTGAGCACTCTACAGGCTTTTTGTAGTATTTAATATTCCTGCCTCTGTTCTGCTTTCTGCATACACATAATATACACATTGTAATACAATGTACTTAGTCATTTCAGCCATGAAATAGCTGACATTTTATTTTTTCAATAGTAGCCTAATGAAATTATGATTTGTTTTTCCTTTGCCTGACAAGTTCAGAGTGAAGTCTAAGATTTGCTGATTCTGTGGTAGATCAGTAGCTAGTTAAACTTACTAGGGAGAAAGAAAAAAGAAACTATTCCCTTATAGAAGTGCTGAATGATCTGAAATTAATGTGATGAAATACAAAACCATAAAAAGGAGGTGCCTCTTCTGAGAGAAAATTAAATTATTAATGGCGTGCTTTTCATTCATTTATACAGTTCAGCCAGATGCTCCTGTGAACCTCTCTCTAGAAACAAAATCATCTGCTAACATAACATACCTTTGGGCAAAATGGTCTCCACCTCTGTTAGCTGATGTCAGCTCTAACTCACATGTATATCATTATGAGCTACGACTTAAACCTGAGGAAAAGGAAGAGTGGGAGGTAATGGAAAAGTATATTTATTGTATACATGCTCCATTTAGTGAGTTGTCTTGTCTCAGTTTAACTGGTATTATAAAATTTTTAGTTTCTGTAAGGATAGAAAAATTAATGTGATCCAATCTGATTAAGGAAAGTACTGTAGTGGTTTGTAGAGACAATGGAATTCAAAGTTAGTCATCCTAATGTCATATACTACAAAACCCTACTTAGTCCACTGAAATAATGTTTATTTGTGATGTTTATCAATGCATTTTATCCCAAGTGTCACAATAAAAGACTGTGCAGTTCATATTGTTTAAAACAAATCAGGATCAAAACAGTTTAATGTTTCATTAAATTTAATTAACAATTAATCACCTACCTATGCAGCAATTCAGTAGATGAATCACAATAATGGGCCCTTAAAAATGTTAATAGACATCTACAAATTTAAAAATACAGTTCTCTAACTAGTCCCAGACATATATATGCTACACACAGAAATTTCCCTCTCCCAAGATGGGAAGGTTACCCCTCCCTCCTGGGAATTCAGACTCTCCTATTTATGCCCACTTCTGTGGGAAACATGGATGCTTTAGCATAATGTGAACCCCTGTCCCTTTTACAAGCTGTTTAGACACACATCAGTGAGAAAGCACACAGTCACATGCAACCACCCAGGTGTGGTGTCCTGCCTGCTGCAGCCCACGTTGTCTGAGAATAGCAACTCACAACATCATAGAGGGAGACTGCTCTGCCTGGCCCAGGGAGAGGTCATGGTGTTGGCAGAGCAGCTTCTGATAGCATCAAACTGCATTTCAGCTACTGCTGAAGTTTCCGGTGTCCCCTCACTATTTTTATTACTACTTTTCAAACTTGAAAAGTAATGGTTTTATTATCTTATTAATACTTCTCCAGCTTGTCTTCACAACCTTGAGAAGTCTCTTAGTTGTTCCCTAATTATTATTTATTTGGGCTGAGAGTTATCATCATCCTCTTCAACAAGAGCAGTTGGAGGCAACCTGCTGCTCAGAAATTTTGGTGTGTCCTACTCACACACGCCATTTCCATTGACATTCCTCATTGCTGCCATCTGGCTAGGAATGGGCCACAATATTCCCACAGCTCAGGGATAAAATATCATTCTGAAGTTTATAGTTGGGGGTCCTCAATGCTACCTAAACCATGATGCTTTAATGATGGAGAAAGCTATGTGTTTTGAAAGAGTTCTGAAGAGAAATTCAAAGGACCTGAGAAAGGCACTTAAAACCACTGAGAATTACATAGAGGGTTTATATGTGAGGTGGACTACCCATAGTGTTCCTTGTGTTGTGGATCTGATGGAGTACTAGGAACTATGTTCTTGAGTGTCAGTATCTCAGTGTTGCTAAAGTGAATTTTTCTGCTAAGTCACTACCTTTGCTTCTTTAATTCACATCTTATAAAATACCAACTGAAGTTCTTGACTTTCAGAACTCAGTAGCTCAAGCCTATTCTTTTATTGTTTATTTGTTAAAATGGCCCAATTCTTTATTATTTTCCCAGTCCATTTCTCTTCCAGACAATCTCTGTTGGAGTGCAGACACACTGCAAGGTGACCAGGCTACAAGCTGGGGTGAAGTATGTTGTTCAGGTCCGTTGTATGTTAGACCTTGGAGAATGGAGCGAGTGGAGCTCTGAAAGATGCATCCAGATCCCCAGTGGTAAGTGGGTGATTGCTGTTCTGTAAATTGTTTTGAATTCTGTCAGTTTCAATGTTGTGAAAAGTGCCTAAATGGCGGCCCTGAAAATCTGGCTTCTCACACAGATACTTTGTAGTGCTGCAGGAACAGCTCAGTGCATTTTACTATACTTTCTATTTAATTGCTTCTTTAGTCTTTTTGATCCACTCAGGATCCTCTTCTGAAACTGGCTATGACAAAATGGTAATAGGAAGTAATTTCTGCTACAGGCGTGCCTAAATAATTTATTGTCCCTGTCCCTTTATTTAAAAATCACATTGATTTTGTGTGTAGCTACAGATGTTGGGCAGTAGTTTTTGAGTAAGAACCTGGACTGCTGTGTCTAACAGAGCATGACGCTTGGAGGTACTACCACATGGAAGTCATTATCTGTGTTTTCTTGGATTGAGTAGACACACTAAATATGCATGTCATCGTATCTTGTTGCCACACTTTAGCCAGTTTGTCTCAAATCTTCTTCTGTGACTATTTGTTTTATTCATTATTTGACATTCATTATTTCTATTTACTGTTAATAGGAAAAAAATTCTTTTAAATGTCCCATTTTCAGGTCTGCCCTAGGCAATTAGACATTTGGAAAATCAATGTCTCTGCTCTGCATAGTAGAAAATATATATTATTGATGTAATAAAACCATATTTTTGCCACAAATGCATAACTGCAAAAGTTTGAATCACATCAGGGTTTTGACTAGCATCATCCTATTCAAAATTTAAGTGTTTTTCTCTGCCCTGTTCTTAAGTGCTTTGCTTGAGTCTGTAGAAACTTGTGTGGCAGCAATTAGGAGAGCAGCCAGAGTACTGAACATAACAATGCTACAAGGAAATACAAGAGCTGCTTCTTTGTGTCTTTGGAGTCAGATCATACCTCCTTCAGAAGAGATTTACTGGCAAGGGCATAAACAAATGAGCAAATACTTACATTCTTAATTTTTCTTATCCAAAAGCCAAAATAAATGACAGCATATTTTTTAAACAATCAGAACGATCTTAAAACAAAGGTTTTGCCCAGCTTGAAACTAATCACCATGCAGCTGCTTGTTCGCATGCCACACCCCACCCTTATGGAATAGGGAGGAGAATCAAAAGTAAAACCTGTAGGTTGAGGTAAGAACAGTTTTGTAATTGAAACAAAGTAAAATACAATAATCATGATAAATAATAAGGATAATAAAAATGGCAAAACAAAAGAAGTGATGCACAATACAATTGCTCACACCCCACTGATCGATGACAGATCCCTTCCCCACATCCTGATTCATCCCACTTCCAGGTAATTCCACAGTTTGTATACTGGGTGTGGAATATTCCTTTGGCTGTTTCAGGTCACCTGTCATGCTTGCTCCCAGCCTTTTTTGTCTGTTTTGTACCTCCTCACTGTCAGAGCGGGAGACATAAAAATGTCCTTGGTTTAGGATGAACATGACTTAGCAACAACCAAAACATTAATGCATTGCGCATATTTTTCTTATTCAGAATCCAAACACAGCTCTGTACCAGGTACTGTGAAAAAAATACCTCTATCCCAGCTGAAAGCAGAACAGCATAGAAAAAAGATCAGATAGCAAAGTGTATTTTAAATAATTTTATAGAGTCTGCTATGACAGTATTTGAGCACTCCTTATGAAATTTTGGGGCAGAGAAAGAGCCACAGTCGGAGAATTAAAGCAGTTCTTCCGCATGGCTGAAGTGAGAAAGGATTCTGAATCCAGGTGAAGTTACCAGGCTGTTGCCTGAACCACTGAACAGTTCCTTCTTTCCTGTGCTACTATGAAGCAAAACTTTTCCTTTCTTTGTATTTTCCTGTGCTCTGTTTGACATTGTTTTATGAATTCAGGGTGGACTTAATGCATTAAACTTACTAATTAGTTCATTTCTTTATCTCTTACAGGGGAGTCACCTCCTGAAAAGCCTACAATAATAAAGTGTCGTTCTCCTGAAAAGGAAACATTTACTTGTTGGTGGAAACCTGGTTCAGATGGAGGACATCCTACTAACCACACTTTGCTTTACAGCAAAGAGGGGTAATAAACTATGTATAGTTACTCAGTGTCTTATTGGAAGGCCCTGGAAAACCTATCCTGATTGATTTTGCATTTAGGGAGATGTAATTTTCTGTAGTAAATGGTTTTGGCCAGTGGCATATTCTGGAATAGCACTAAAGCAGCAATGTATTTAAGACTGAAATAAGATCTCTTTATAGTGTTAGTGAATTATTGTGAATGACTGTCAATTCTTCTGCTCAGAGAGATGGACTGCCTTGAAAGTTGCCATTGTGCAGCATATTACTAAGCAATACAAATCACAGTCCTGTAACTCTTTGGCCATGAAGCCCTAGAAATAAAACTGTCCAAAATGAACAGATATTAAAATTTTCATCTTCTGATGATGCTTATTTTGCACTAGTATTCATAGGCCGTGAATTCCTCCTGGCTTCTGCAGTGGAGGCTTCCTTGGAACTTAGATTAAGTGCTAAACATTCATTTTAAAAAAATAGTCAATATACAATTTTAGGTCCTGTGAGCTATTTTTGATTCACCTAGCACTGCTCAGCCTTGCAGTGACATTACTGGATGCTAAACTCTGTTCAGCTGAGAGCCAGGTCTTAGTGGAAAAAGACAAGTAATGGTCCAGACAGGTAGGGCAGAGTATGAGGTCCAGATCCACAGCTGTCTCTTTGGTCTTTGTGCGTGTCACAGGAGTGTGAAAACAAGTACTTCACACTCAACTTTCTGTCCTATCCCTGCACTGACTTTGGGAAGCTTGGGAATGGATTTTTTAGGACAGGTACAAAGCAGATTTTTTTATTGTTTTTTTTTTAATGAACAAGAGATGAAAGAACAAAATAAATTCTGAAAGCATATTAGTGTAATATGCAGAATTCCTGTAAGTGTGAAATGAACATTGGAAATACATAGTTTTTAATAGATAAGTTAGGAAAACTTCAACCATCACTTCCACTCATTCTCTGGAACGTGTGGGGGCTTTCTGAGAAGAAAGAGCTTCACTCTATTAGCCCACTACTGCATCTACAATAGCCTAAATTCTACAGGCTTTGTAGTCTTTATTTTATGGGGAAAATGCTTACTACAGTCTCTGGAATTGTCCCATGACTCTTTAGTCTGGAAGCAGTTTTCTGATTTTCTTCACATTGCCAGGCATGAAAAATCAGATGCAGGCCTAAATAATCCTGATATACTAGTAATCAAAGTCAAGTGGTTTAGCCTGTGTAACCTAATGACTGTGATTCTTTCATTTCAGAGAAGAAAAAGTTTATGAATGTCCAGATTACAAAACTGCAGGCCCCAATTCATGCTACTTTGATAAAAAGCACACCTCTTTCTGGACCATATACAATATTACTGTGAGGGCAACTAATGAAATGGGAAGTAATGTCTCTGATCCGCATTATGTGGATGTGACTTACATAGGTAAGAGTTAAAAGTATTTTCTGCGGAACCAAATATTTCAGAATCATGGGTTTTGACATTTTAATTCTGGCTCTTCTTATACATTGTATTATATCCCAGTCAAAAACTTGTACAAATAAAATATTCTCTGGTGTAATAACAAATCAATATTCATCCCTTTACTATTTTATTTTCAAAGGACGCATAAAAATGCTAGAAAGCTTTAAAAATGTGTTCAGACAAACATTTATTAGGTTTCCATATTTCTCTCAGTCAATCCCTAAGAAACATCATTCAGGTAAAATCTTTTTTCCACTGTACAAGGAACTGAAATCTAATTGATCTTTTAACTAATACTTAAATCTGATTACATAAAAGAAGCTTCCAGACCCAAGAGAAGCTACATTAGTGCTTTTTGTAGCAGTATACTGATAATCTCTTTCTCAGACTTTTTCCATAGAGTGACTGTGAACAAGTATTTGGGGTTTTTTTTCTACGGGAATGGAACATTATCATTGCTAACCATTTTGTTATCAAGAATCTGGCTGCCAGGAGTCTGGCAACTGGGAAAGGGCTGCTGAAGAAGAGGCTTTGTATTTTATCTCCATGCCATGAGTACTTGATGAAGCTTTGCATCAGACACTGGTAAAATACATGCACAATATGCAGAAGCTCTGCCTCTGAAGAGGAAGCTGCAAGCCTGACTGTAACAGAAACCTGTGTTCCATTTTGGTGTGTTTTTGAGATACAGAGCTTTAATAATCCTGTTTTGGTTTACTTTTAAATATCCCTAAATAGGCCTGTAGGGACTATGCTGTTGTGTTTTCTGAATGTAAAAAATGGAGGGGGCAAGTTTCATCAGCTACCTCCATGTTTTCAGCATTCCTAAATGTTTATGCCAAACTTCGATAAGATTATGATAAAACACAACTCCTATAACACAACATTAAAAATATTAACTTTGGAACACAGTTGTGGGGAAAAGCAACCATAAATGACAATGTAAGAGAAAAATATTTTTGCTGCTAAATGATCAAGACAAACCTCAAAATGAATTCAACATATTTACTTTTCTTCAGGTTTTTTTTTTTTCAAATTCATTAATCCATACTTACTTTATCTGGAAATTGTTGATTCCTGTATTTCAGCATCAGTTCTAAATTACTAGACACAATGGAAGTGGTGACTCTTTGCTCACATAATGTTATATTTCTCCCTCGGATGCAAGGAAAAAAATCATTTAGGTTGTTTTATTTTAACAGTACAGCCAGATCCTCCTGTGAATATAACTCTGGAATTAAAAAGGTCAGTAAATAGAAAACCATATCTGGTCTTGACATGGTCTCCTCCTCCACTGGCTGATGTCAGATCTGGATGGCTTACTCTTGAATATGAACTGCGACTAAAACCTGAAGAAGGAGAGGAATGGGAGGTAAGGGTGTTGCAAGTTTTTGCTAGATAATGTTTTCTGTTCAGTTAGATTTTGTCAACTGGGTTCCATGCCTGAATGTAATGAAGGAGGCACACTGAATAGTTTATCATTTTTCAAAAGTGCTTGTGCAATCTATGATTTCCTACTGAGAACACTGGTGTCTCAGATGCGGGTGTTTGAGATCAGATGGTAATGTACTTGTTTTTAATTGTGGTTGTTATATATTAATCATATTGGCATGCCAGTTTAAATTGCTAGTTCTCATTTAGGGAGGTTTCTTCTGTGATAATTTGTTCTTAACCATGAGCATTTTTTAGGTAACAGAAAGCTCAATGGCACTGTGGAAAATAATTTAAATTTATATAAAAGGTTGTTGTAGTGGCCACATAATAATAATTTTCTGTAGCCAGGATCTGCAACTCAAACAACTTAGTGGAAAATTAAAGACTCTAGCTATTGGTATTTGACTGCATCCTCTTCTTGTCTGCAATACTTCCAAACCATTTCTGTATTTCCTCCTTCTTTCCCCCTCTCACTGCACTTTCCAGGCCCCTGTGCATTGAAAGACCTCCTTTTTACTATTCTGTGCCTTTCCACCAACTCCACATTCCCTCTTTCTCTCTGCATTTTCTTCCTCCATCTCTGTTTCTTGCCTCCTTCTCTTGTTCTCACCATTGCAGTTCCCACCATTACCACAGTTCCTCCCTATTTGCCAAATGCTCGTGATGTGTTCTTATAGTAGTTTCATTTGCACTGTATACCAGAGCCAGGTTTCATTCCCACTGATGTTAGGAAGCTAAACTACAGAAATAAAATAAATGTACCGTTATTCCATGCCTGTTTAACAATCATTAGGAAATGCTATCCAGACTTATTCTATATTCCTGTCTTGGGTACCAAAAACTTAGCTGTGATTTTTATTTTATTTCCAGACTATTTTTGTTGGACAGCAAACACAATGTAAAATGTTTAGTTTAAATCCTGGAAAGAGGTACATTGTACAAATTCACTGCAAACCAGACCACCATGGATCATGGAGTGAGTGGAGCCCAGAAATGTATATTCAGATCCCTACTGGTGAGTGGCTAGGCATCCCTTCAGTAATTGTTATTACGTGCAACTTCATGTTATATTCTTGTTTGTTAGCTGTTTGTGACACCCATGCAGATCCCAAAGTTTCTCTAGGATAGGCAAGAACATGGTTCCTAAGGTAACTGAATTATCATCTTCCCTGCACCATACCCAATTAGCTTTCCCCTTCATTACTTTATGGTGTTAAGAAGGTCAATAAAAATTCTTTGCTTATTTAAGCCATGCCCTTTTTGCCTATTGCCTCCTTTGTTCCCATGATGGTAGTTTTTAATTAAAATTTAAAACTGTGACATAGGCAACAAAAAGTGACTGCCTTCAGACAGGAATAGCTCTTTATTACTCTTTATTTGGAATTAATTTGAATCAGCACCTGCCAAGAATAAG